>PVJN01008350.1:0-65717 GCA_004026805.1 Lasiurus borealis
ACCATGGGATTGTGGAGCCGGAAGAAAGGAGCTGGGGTCCCTGATGTACATCATGAGGCCTGGGTTGCCTACCTCAGGCCTCTTTAAGCATGACACAGAGATTCCCATATTGTTTACATTAGTATTTTATGACTTAACTAGAGGCCCCGTGCACAGGACAGGGAGGGGTCCCCTCAGCCCAGCCTGCACCCTCTCCAATCCGGGAGCCCCAGTCAGGCATCCCTCTCACAATCTGGGACCACTGGCTACTAACTGCTCACCTGCCTGCCTGCCTTATCACCCCTAACTGTCCCCCCCTGCTGGTCTGATCACCCCCAACTGCCATCTCCTGCTGGCCTAGTTGCCCCCAACTTCCCCCCCACTGTCCTGGTTGCCCCTAACTGCCCTCCCACTGGTCTGGTCGCCCCTTACTGTCCCCCCTGCCAGCCTTGTTGCCTCCAACTGCCCCTCCATCTGCCATGGTCACCCCCAACTGCTCCCCCTATGGGCCTGGCTGCCCGCTGCTCGGTCGTTTGGTCACTCCTCACTGACCCCCTGCCAGCCTGGTTGCCTTGCGCAGCCTGGTTGTCCATTTGGTTGCAATGGTCGCTGAGGCATATATATATATATATATATATATATATATATATATATATATATATATATATATATAATGATGTCATATTATTTAAGATGACATGTCCATAGGGAATAGCAATGATTTTAGAGCAGAGATCTAAGATTGCCTAATGTGCTCTACAGTGTGAGACAGAATAAATGGGCCTTTCCCCCGCCTGCACACAAAAATCCATTCAAAATGGATCAGAGACCACATTCAAAGCACGCCAACCATGAAATTCTCAGAAGAAGACACAGGTATAGATCTCTGTGACCCGGGGTGAGGCAAGGTTTCTAAGATGACAGCAAAACCACAACAAACAAACAAATATTTGGACTTCATCAACATTAAAAACCTTTGCTTCAAAACATGTCATCAAGTGGAAAGACAAGCCACTGATTAGCAGCAGGTATTTGTCAACTGTAGGAATGAGAAGGTCCTTGTGTCTGGAATATATAAAGAACCCCTACAACTCAATAATAAAGAGACCAATAGACTGATTAAAAATGGCCAAAGGTCCTAACTAGTTTGGCTCAGTGGATAGAGCGTTGGCCTGTAGACTGAAGGGTCCCAAGCTGGATTCCGGTCAAGGGCATGTACCTTGGTTGTGGGCACGTCCCCAGTAGGGGGTGTGCAGGAGGCAGCTGATCGATGTTTCTTTCTCATCAGTGTTTCTAACTCTCTATCCCTCTTTCTTCCTCTCTGCAAAAATTCAATAAAAAATATATTTTATAAAACATGGCCAAAATAATGGAATAGAAAGTTCCCCAAAGAAGGTGCGCCAATGGCCAGTAAGGGCATGAGAAGATGCTCACCCTCATCAGTCATCGGGGAAATCAAAACCAGTGAGCCTTGGCCAGTCTTGCTCAGTGGATAGAGCATCAGGCTGCAGACGGAAGGGTCCCGGGTTTGCTTCTGGTCAAGGGCACATACCTTGGTTGCAGGCGCCTTCTCAGTCCTCGCCCTGGTCAGGGTGCCTGCAGGAGGCAACCAATCGGTGTGTTTCTCTCACATCGATGTTTCTCTCTGTCTTTGCTTTCTGTCTTCCACTCATTAGAGTGGAAGAGATGATTTTTGTGCAGGTGAGGAAAAGGTGCACCTTTATTCTTTTTTATGTCGCTGTCCAGTTGTCTGAGCCAGGGTGAGGATTAAAACACAAAACAAAACTAACCAACCCACCCACAGCGAGATACCATTGCACACACCAGGATGGCTAACATTCAAAACCAAACTCATACACCGAAAGGAACACATGGCCCTGACCGGTTTGGCTCAGTGGATAGAGTGTCAGCCTGCAGACTGAAGGGTCCCAGGTTCAATTCGGGTCAAGGGCATGTACCCTGGTTGCAGGAACATCCCCAATAGAAGGTGCGCAGGAGGCAGCTGATTGATGTCTCTCTCTCAGCAATGTTTCTAACTTTCTATCCCTCTCCTTTCCTTTCCTCTCTGTAAAAAATCAATAACATATATAAAAAAAAATAACACGTGTCCTTAGCACAGATGTGGGGAAAGCAGAGGCATTGTGCCCAGCTGCTGAGAAAGCACACGCGCACCTTGTAGAGAGCAGCTCAGCAGCTCCTCACGTGGTTCTTATACTCAGGGCCCCGATGGGCCGGGACCTGCGCCCGGAGCTCCCACCCTGGGATACGTGGAAAGCGTGCGTCCACTTGAGTACACGTGTCATTGCAGCTCTATTCCTGATTGCCAAGCACAGGCAGCCCCTCTGTGCCCATCCTATATAATAAAGAGGTGATGTGCAAATTGACCCTCACACCCTCACAAGATGGCTGCCTATGACCAGGCCAGCAGGGGGTTAGTGACAAACGACCAAATGACTGAACAAGCAGGCTGTGTGGGGCAACCAGGTCAGCAGGGAGGGCAGTTAGGAGCAACCAGACAGGCAGACAGGTGAGCGATTAGGATCCAGCAGTCCAGGACTGTGAGAGGGATGTCTGACTTCTGGTGTAGGCCCGATCTCCAAGATGGGGTCTAAACTGGTAGTCTGACATCCCCCAACAGGTCCTGGATTGGAGAGGGTGCAGGCTGGGCTGAGAAGACCCTCCCCCACATGCACAAATTTCGTGCACTGGGCCTCTAGTCAGTGATAACCAGATAAGATGCCCCGGCCCTGCAGTGGGACATTACTCAGCAACGAACAGGCATGAAGCACGGATAGATGCTGCATCGTGGACACCCCTTGGAAACGTTACAGGAAGTTTAAGAAGCCGACACAAAGGCTGTGCAGCTGTGATTCCATTTATGGGAAACGTCCGGAGCAGGCAGATCTAGACACGGAGAGTGGATTAGCAGCTGTGGCGGCTGAGGAGAGGGGAGAATGGACAGGTACTACTAACCAGCACGACATGGGGGGGTGGGGGGGCAGGGGTCGAAGTGTCATGATCTAGATGATGGTGATGGAGGCGCAATTCCGGGAATTCACTACAAGACAATGGGTCTTTGTTGTTCCCCCTCACCCCAGGATATTTCCCACTGGTTTTCAGAGAGGGGAGGGTGGGAGAGACGCAGAGAGAGAAACACTGATGTGACAGACACATCCACGGTTGCACGCACCACTCCGCCCCCACGGACCAGGGATCAGGCTCCAGGGGAGGGGCTGTCCTCTGAGGCCGCAGGTGTCGGTCTGGCCCCGAGCCCTGGCTGAATGGCCGCACACCTCTCCCGCCTACCTCAGTCCCGAGGACCTCCGGATCACCAGGTAGGCGTCCACCGCGTAGCAGAACAGCCACCAGAAGCAGGTGCTGTAGAGCAGCTGGATCCACACCTGGGGGCGGGAGCGCCATCAGGGCCCAGGGCCAGGCTGCCTCTGACGTCAGGAGGCTCTCTGAGGACCAGGACGACCTGGGACCCACAGGGCAGGCCTGGGACCCGGGCGGTTGTGGCGGGGACAGGGGCATCTCTGTCCCGGGTCTGCTCAGCACCTGCCCCTGGGGCCTGCCTCCGGGCATGGGTACCCGCAGAGCAAGGGCTCACAGTGGGGCGTGGGCCGCCGAGGGCTCACAGGGTCTCGGGGCCAGAAGCGCCTTGGCTGGGCACGAAGGGTGTGGGCAGGAAAGGCAGAGGGCGTTCTCATGGGGGGAAGGGAGGCTCCTGTGTGAGAAGCTGAGCGGACGCTCCGGGGATGCAGTGGGCGGCCATGGGGGCGCAGGGGGCTGACAGTTCTCTACAGATGGCAGGTCCAGGCAGCCTCCTTGGGTCCAGAGTGCTCACTGGGCGTTAACTTGGTGGACCATGTGGCTTTAAATATATATTTCATCAGGCAAAATGCGGCCAATAAGCCATAGCTTTCTTCTCCCCTCCCCCCCCTTCAGCCAGCTGGTTCTGACTGCAGCCTAAGGTAAGGCTTGCAGGACTGTACACCCATGCGCTGAGGGGGAGGAGGAGGGAGAGAGAAGCCACACCACAATCACAGGGGCCCGCACCCAGGGCCCCTGCTCATCAGTTCTGGGGAGGGAGCTGGGTCTCGGGGGAGAGGCTCTTTGAGGACCAGGGCACATCAGGAGCTCAGTGAGGGAGGAGGGGCGACCAGAGGGGGCGCACTCACCGCACTCCCCACGCAGAAGACGGCAGGCCAGATGTCCGTCCCGTTCCCCGCAGACACGTTCTGAACGAAATCAGGGAATCCTAGCCACACCGCCGCCCGGACCACCACACCTGGGCGGGAATTGGAGGCGAGAATGAGCCCATCTTTTACCCCGTCCTCATGCGGATCTAAAGCTGAGTCGTTGCTCTGTGATGGATGGATGGATGGATGGATGGATGGACAGACAGATGGACAGATGATTTGCAGATGGACAGAAAGGGAAAGAGAAAGAAGAGGGAGAAAGAGAGGGAAAGCGCACACGTTGGTCTGCACACAGCGAGTAACTGCGATGGGGCAAAGCCATCCGATGGGACTGACTAGCAGACCACTGTCAGCCACAAGCGTGCTCCTATTTTGTGTTCACGTGGAGTTAAGAAGTGACTATGGAAATAGCGCCTCAGTTACTTCTCGGCTGTACACTATATATGTTTTAAAATATATTTCCATTGATTTCAGAAAGGAAGGGAGAGGGAGAGACAGAAACATCAATGAGGAGAGAGCAGCGTGGATCGGCTGCCTCCCGCACGATCCCTATGGGAATGGAGCCTGCAACCAGGCAGGTGCCCTTGACCAGAATTGAACCGGGACCCTTCAGTCCACAGGCTGACGCTCTAGCCACAGAGCCACACCATCCATGGCTTGGCTATACTGTCAATGTCCGTGTTAGCTCTTATTCAGACAGAAGGAGGGTTAGAAAGCACACTCTGGAAGTTTAGGAAGAAACTTATTGCATCCTCTTACAACTGCAGTGAATAATTTCACAATTCGCTGTTGACTGCTTCCTTCCGACACTGATTACTTGTGAGTTTTTATTCCCGTTAGACCCCGATATGGAACCTTCCTCAGACACTACACACACCGCAAGTGCAGGTCGAGGTTCTTCATTAAGCAGCGCGCTTTTTCCTACCACCACCCCTCCCCGGCCCTGGCCGGGTGCCTCCTCTATGTTCCGGCTGCAACCGAGGCACATGCCCTTGGTCAAAATCGAACCTGGGACCCTTAAATCCTCAGGCGACACTCTATCCACTGAGCCACACTGGCTAAGCCCTTGGCTGTAACTCTAGGGACTGTCTCCTTTTGCGGATCCTCTGGTCCTCCAGTCCATCCTCAGGGAATGGTTCTCCCTTCTCTGTCCTCCTGAGCACCCGGCACCAACCAGATCCCCCCCGCGGGCCGCGCCCCTCACCCAGACACCAACCAGATCCCACCCGCGGGCTATGTGCCCCTCACCCAGTTCCCAACCAGACCCCCCTGCGAGCTGTGCGCCCCTCACCCAGGCACCAACCAGATCTCCCCCCCCCCAGCGGGCTGTGCGCCCTAACTGCCCCAACCAGGGCCACTCCGGGCCGCGCGCCCTCACCCAGGCAGCCCAGCACATCGCAGGCGAGAGCGGCGCGCAGGATTCGGGTGGATGCGGGGGCGCGAGCCGGCGAGGATGTGGGGGACCCCAAGGGGGCCCGGGGCCGGCGTCGGGACAGCAGCTGCAGAAGGCCGAGCGCCAGGCGGAGCGCGCCGCTGCCCAGGCACAGCACGTTGAAGGCCCGCGACTGGAAGCCCAGCACGAGCTGCGTGGCGGCGTCCCGCGTGGGGCAGCAGAAGGTCCCGAGGCGCGGGGAGGCCATGTCGTGCTGAAGCCGCGGCCCAGGTCTGCCAGGACCCGCGGGCCGCCTGTGTCATGTGCGCCGGCCCGGCGGGGGGCATCATGTGCTCCGGGCTCCCCCCGCCGCCCCCCGTCAATCTGGAGTTTGCAGAAAAGGCGCGGTGGGGGCCGGGCGCCTTCTGCGAGGCCACGAGGCCTCACGAGGGCGTTGCTTGATCCTGAGGGGGTGGGGGAGGGGCGCCAGAGGTCGGGGTCAGCCTTCTCCCCTTTCACCAAGCCTCAGCGGCTGGATTCTGCGGAATCTGGGCCCCCAAACTCCATCTCTTAACCGATCTTCCAGAAAAGCCCGCCCGGCGAGCCTGATCTCTCCTGAGGGGGCTCTGCCGTTCCTAGTGAGCAGGTTCAGGGCTCCCCGCGACCAGGACCAGGGAGTCCTGGGCCTGGTGTGGCTGCGGCAAACAGTGCTTTCTCATCGCTCCCCCTCCCCCGCCCCCGCTCAAGGAAACAGGCCCAGGAAGCAGCGTTCGCATTTAAAACCAACAAATGAACCTTAAAGAAAGGGAGGCTGGGCCTAACCCCCCCTCCACACACACACACACACACACACACACACACACCCTCACATACACACACGCATACACAAACACACCACACACACACCCTCACATACACACACAAACACACCCTCACACACATACCCTCACATACACACACACACACACACACGCATACACAAACACACACACACCACACACAAACACACACACTCACACACACAACACTCACACAAACACACCCACCCCCCCCCACACACACACACACACACTCCCTATCACATCTCCTCCATTTGTTACTCAGCTCAGCCGTGTAAATTCGCTTTCGACATTTGAAAGGAACTTCCAAGAGTAATTCTGTTTAGAAAAGAATGTCATTCAAGTGCATCCCGATTTTCTTAACTGCGTTAATTGTCTGCCTGGTTCACTATACATTGAAAATCATGCTTGACTCCAGACACATAAACGTTTCAAAATTAAACCAGTACCAGTGATGAGCATACGAGAGTGAAGCTTAAAACGCTCTTTATGGTTGAAAATGAAGGAGCCGCTTCCAGGTTACGGCTCTCCTAACCCAAGCTTTGTTTCAAACAAAACCCAGCCCCTTCGGCCGGTGAGGGTGAGGGTGAGGCATCGACCTAAGAACCGGGAGGCCAGGGTTCCATTCCTGGTCCGGGTTGCGCGTTCCATTCCCAGTAGGGGGCGTGCAGGAGGCAGCTGATCCATGTTTCTCTCACATCGCTCCCTCTCCCTTCCTCTCTTTGAAATCAATAAGAACAGAACACAAACGCCCCTGTTGTATTTCTCATCAGCGATAAACCCAGTCGGTCCATCGGCAACCCCGAAGCAGACACCTCTGCTTCCCCCCCACACCCCCCGCAAACGGGCGGCTCTCCAGGTTTCTCCCCTCGCCTACCAGCAAGGTGCAAAGGCGGAGGGCGTCCCTCCCACCCCAGCTTTGCCGTTTGCGGCGCCGAGGCTCCGCGCCTGCGCCTTCATCCTGGAGACCCGGGGACCCGCTTCCTGTCCCCGGGGACGGCCGCCAGGCCCGGCTGCCAGATGGGAAGCAGAGCCGCGAACAAAGGCCGCCACTTCAAAAGGGCCCGCCCGCACGCTGGGAGCCGCAGCTGCTCTCAGAGGCCGGAACCGGCTGCCACCGGCCGAGCCGCCACGCTCTTCCCGGTTACACACAGGCGCGCGGACCGTGGGAAAGCCCCGGCTCTCTCTGCGGCGCCCTCTCAGCGAGCGCAGCCGGCAGCCGTCTCCTCGCGTCGCCCTGGGAAAACAGGAGGAGCTCCTGCGGGGAGCCGCTGGGATGGGCTGCGAAAGGTGAAATGAGAAAGGCGCCTCTGTGTGTCGCCCTAACTCCAGGGTTCGGGCGGCCGATCCTTGCAAAGGCGTCCCTGCTTTGTGCTCCAGCTGCACACACACCCCTGCCTCCCACGTGCCAAGCTGCGTGCCCTGCGCGACTGTGGTGCCCAGTGTTCGAGGGAGGGGATACCAGGGGATCCCTGGTTAGTATAATCTCGGGAGCAAACTTACCAAAGGGCAGGATCAGCTAGGGCCGTGGTCGGCAAACTCATCCGTCCACAGAGCCAAATAGCAACAGCACAACGATTGAAATTTCTTTGGAGAGCCACATTTTTTCAACTTAAACTTCTTCTAACTCCAGTTCTTCAAAATAGACTCGCCCGGGCCATGGGATTTTGTGGAAGAGCCACAATAAAGGGGCCAAAGAGCCACATGTGGCTCTCGAGTCACAGTTTGCCGACCATGGAGCTAGGGGCCTATGCTATGGATGGGCCTTGCAGCCAACCTGTACAAAGAGGGATAGCAGACTACATTTCTTTTTGTTTTTTAAAGAGACATGCTTTATTTTTAAAATATATTTTTATTGATTTCAGATAGAAAGGGAGAGGGAGAGGGAGGTAGAAACGTCCAAATAATGAGAGAATCATGGATCTGCTGCCTCCTGCACGCCCCCCACTGGGGATTGAGCCCACAACCCGGGCCTGTGCCCTGACCAGAATGGAACCTGGGACCCTTCAGTCTGCAGGCCGACCCTCTATCCACTGAGCCACACCAGCTAGGGCCAGACTACATTTCTTAGCTGCCCAACAAGTAAGAGGCAATTTAAGACTAGCCTGGAAGTAAAACTATGACAAACTTGTTTGTGAGACAGCGCAATAACACGCAAAGAGGTAAACAGGTGAAGTGCACAGGCACACACAGGTGGACACATCTGGAAGTACCACACAGGGCAGCAATACAAGATGACATGTGGGCCTGGCCAGAGTGGCTCAGTGGTTGAGCTTCAACCTAGGAACCAGGAGGTCACGGTTTGATTCCTGATCAGGGCACAGGCCCGGGTTGTGGGCTCGATCCCCAATAGGGGGCGTGTAGGAGGCAACCGATCCATGAATCGCTCTCATCATGGATGTTTTTCTCCCTCTGTCCCCCACTCCCTTCTTCTCTGACGTCAATAAAGAGATAGAATTTTTTAAAAATAGATGCTGACAAATGGATCAACATCCGCCCGAGCCGAAGAGCATTCTAAATGCACACGTGCAGTGAGGGGTGCGGGTCTGGGGCTGGCAGTGGTGAGTAACATCCTTCTGGCGGGGAACCCCCGGGAGCAGCAATGGCTGGGACTAACGGGACCGAAGTCAGGATGCGGGGAGGAAAAGGAAGCACATGGAAGAGGAAGAAGCCAGATAAGCACCGTGGAGACAAACAAAGTGACTTGTGCTGAGAAAGAAAGCACTTCCGGACAATGTTCTGGAAGAAGCTGCAGGAAGGCTCCCGGTGGAGAGGAGCGGGGAGCCCAGGGCTCCCAGAAAGCAACGCCCGCTCGGCTCTTGGCACGGGGAGCAAACGCCTCCAACCTGCCCATCCAATCCCAGTCCACCCCACCTCGTTACACACCGTTTCAAACGCTGTCTCCCCGAAAGCGACTGGCCAGTCAACTGGCTGAGAAAATAAAGCTCGAGCGGAAGGCGAACCTGGGTGTGTCGGACAGGGGTTCAGTCTTTTTTTATTTTTCATTTTTCTTGATTGCAGAGAGAAAGGGAGAGGGAGAGAGAGAGAGAAACATCGAGGATGAGAAAGAGTCATTGATCGGCTGCCTCCTGCGCGCCCCAAACTGGGGATCAAGCCCACAACCCGGGCATGTGCCCTTGACCAGAATTGAACCCAGGAGTCTTCAGTCCGCAGGCCAGCGCTCTATCTACTGAGCCAAACCAGCTAGGGCCAAATTGTTTTTTAAAGGAGAGAGAGATAGTGCCTGAGAGTATAACCTCAGCTTGGCCGCTCCAGAGAACTCGTCCAGGTCTTTGAACTGAGTCACCTCCGCTGAAAGGGCAGGGAGCAAGAGCGGGTGTGGGAAGGAGAGGGGGGCGTTTGTGCTCCGAGAAGAGGAAGAAAATTGAACTAACATCAGTGTCTGCTCGGTCCTCTGTGAGCCAGAGGCACCGGGTGCTTCGTGTCTTGCTGAAATCTCACCTCCACCCTGTGGCTCCTCTTCATCTCTAGTTGGTGTGTGAGGCGTGGGAAGAGGTGAGGGGACATGTCCCAGGTCTCGGAGGTGGAAGCCCAGGCCTGTTGCGTCGGAAGGACTTCCTCCAGAGGGAACCCGAGGCTTGTGTCTGTCGCCTTGCAAGTCTACACACCAGCCAGACCCAGGGCGTCGACGGCCTTTCGCCCTCTTGAGGCAACCAGGGGTCCACTTGGGAGACATTGGGGCTGGTCGCAGGTGGCCGCATTTGATGCCGTGTGACTGTACCTGTACTTTCAAGGAAGGGACATATGCATGTTATATACACTGAGTGGCCAGATCATCATGCCACCTGATGTCTGTAGGCACATTAGTGTACGCTGCATCGTATGGGTATGGAAGCCCGAGGCCTGTTCGAACACCTTTGCTGTCTGCACTTTCCAAGATACGACGTCTCCAATTCGCACAGGAACATAGGATTGACAGTCGAACATTGGAAAACAGTCATGTGGTCCGATGAACCATGTTTCCAGTTGCATCAGGCAGATGGCAGAGTGAGAATTTGGCAGAAACAGCATGAAAGCATGCACCCCACAGGCACAAGTACAACCCTTCAAGCTGGGAGAGGGGCAGTGTTATGGTTTGGGCTGTGGTGCGCAAACTGAGGCTCTCGAGCCACATGTGGCTCTTTGGCCCCCTGAGTGTGGCTCTTCCACAAAATCCCACAGCCTGGGTGAGTATTTTGGAGAAGTGGCCCTAGAAGAAGTTGAAATTTAAAAAATTTGGCTCTCAAAAGAAATTCCAATCGTTGTCCTGTTGATATTTGGCTCAGTGGACTCATGAGTTTGGAGACCACTTTGGGGCATGTTTGCCTGGCCTGATTTGGGCCCTTTAATTCGTGTGGAACAACGTCTGAAGAGCACAGCACACCTAAGTATCGTTGCCGATCAAGTTCATCCTATCATGTCGATGGCGAATCCCAATGGAGATGGCTTCTTCCAACAAGACAGTGCGCCAGGCCACGGTGCTCGTGTTGAGCAGGAGTGGTTTCAGAACACGAGAGAGCCTTTCCCTGGCTGAGGTGGCCCCACCATCACCAGATCTCCATCTGATGGAGCATGTGTGGGACGAAGTTGAAAGAGCCGTCAGGCAGCTGGTCCCACCACCATCTAATCCCACAGAACGGGACAGCGCTGTCCATCAGGCCTGGTGCCCGATTCCCCGCATCACCTCTCAGCATCTCGTGGAGTCAATACCAAGCAGAACCGCCACAGCATTGAAGGCAAAAGGTGGCCCAGCGAAGTGCTGATGGGGTGGGCATGATAGTCTGGCCACTCAGTGTAGCATGTACATAGACGTTACATAGTTTAAACTTGTTACACGTTACATAGTTCCGTGTATATATACATGTTACATACTTTAACCTTGTTTCAAGTTCCTTCTGGAGCTCACCGCAGTAACGTGGGGACCCAGTGAGTCCCGTCTGGGCGGGCTGTCCGTGCTCGGTCCTCATCTCCACGAAACGCATCTAACAACCCTCACGTGGCTCACAGAGGACGGGACCCGCTCCAGAGCCACAGAAGGCGGGGGATTTCCAAATGACGGCTTCGCTGCCGCCCCAGCAGCGGGTGAGGGGAGAAGAGGAAAGCCACACGTTCACCTCAAGGGCTTCTGTGGTCAGCCCTGCGGCGGCTGGGAGATGAGCGGCCTCCCGGTAACCCGGTGCCACAGGGGCATGTGTCTGACCCTGGCCGGGTGGCTCGCTGGTTGGGGCATCATCCTGTCCACCAAAGGGTTTTGGGTTTGATTCTGGGTCAGGGCACAAACCCAGGTTTCAGGTTCAATCCCAAGTCAGGGAGAAAATGGGAGGCAAGCAATCGATGTTTCTCTCTTACATCAATGTTTCTCTCTCTCTCCCTCCCTCTCTCTGAACATAATTTAGATGAGAATTGAAAAGAAAAAAGCCATTCATAGGATACTGCTGTGGCCTTTCTGAAGTGTGTAATTATGCAAATGTAAAGAATGACCATGATTGATTAGATGGTTAGAAAGTTACATGCACCTGGGAGAAATTTCTGGTGTGGTAACAATGCTACCGCCTTTCAGCTAGCCATCCTCCGCTGCTTCCTGCTGTTTCTACTGCCGGTCAAGTGCGTCTCCAGCCCTTGAAGTTCAGGCTGAGATTCCACTGACACAGCAGCCTGCCCGCAGCAGAGGCGTCCGCCCCTCGTCCCCTCCGCACCCGCATCATTCCAGCGCTGAGGATGCGGGCAAGGTCGCCTGTGGCCCTGGGTGATTTGTGGGGAGGGAGGGAGGGAGGGAGGGAGGGGGGAGAATCTTTCCTGAGCTCTCCAAGTTTGCATACTCCTCTGGCTGTCACTTTATTTTTTATTTTATTTTTATTTATTGATTTTAGAGAGGGGGGAGGGAGAGAGAGAAAGTCCATTTGTTGTTCCACTTATGGATGCACTCACTGGTTGATTTTTTAAAAAGTTGGTTTTAGAGAGAGAGGAAGAGAGAGGGAGAGAGAGTCATGGATCGTCCTGCATGCCTCCTACTGGGGATCAAGCCTGCAGCCCGGCCTGTGCCTTGATTGGGATGAACTGTGGCCACTTGGTGCTCGGGGCAAACCACAGACGCCACAGCCACCGCCACCCGCACTGCGCTTTTCCTGGGAACATTCTGTCTCTGGTAAAGTAGTCGCTGCCATTTAAAATCCTCGCTCCTATCACAATGGATGGGGCCTGCTGACTTGAGCAGTAAACTCCCCCCCTCTCGCCCTCTCATATCTTTATGGGAGTGGGGCAGTCCTCACTGGGCTTGAGGGCGCATGAGCCTTCCCCACGCCACCCCCCACCCAGTCCCCCAGCAGATAGCCAGCCTGTGCTGTGGCTCCTTAAGAGTCCGGCCAGCACTGGAGGGGGGAAGGGGGGACGCTGGAGGCTTTAGCCACAGCCCCTCCAGACTAACAGGGAGCATCTTCCAGTGGTCCCAGACGGGACCCACGGAGCCCTGGCCATGTCCCCCAGAGAGAGCAGGGCCTCACCCCGGGAACCCGGAACTGCTGGTGTGTATGGCTACAGGGTCTTTGCACGTGGGGTTCAATTCAGGAGTCTGAGACGAAGAGGCTGTGAGGTCCGATCAAATGATTGGATCCCCCCGCCCCCCCTCCTGGGAACTGACCTTTAGGCCACTTCAGCACCGGCATTCCCTTTCGCTGAGACCGCATTCCTCGTGCTGAGACCATTATCTCTCCCCTCCGGACTTTCCCAGGATCCGGACCCGCCCAGAGAGCTTCCCGCTGACCCCCTCCCCCCAGCCCCGAGTCCTTGAAACCCTCTGACTGCCCGGTGCTGGGGGCTGGCGCCATTTGGGGTGACCCAATACATTCATGATCCCTCACCACGTGCGCTCCTCCTTCTCTGGAGACCCTGACTGACCCCCCTGGTTCCTGCAGGCGGCCCTGCAATGTCCCCCCAGTGTCCTCCAGGCCGAGGGAGGCGGGGTCCGGGCAGAGGCCAGAGGTTGTGAAGACAGGGGTGCTGGCCACCAAGGGGTAGGGCACAGGCTCGCCCACTGCCTTGAGGGCCCGGCCTGCTGATCTCAAGTTCACACCTTTGAGCAGGTGACAGTGCTGTGTGACAACAGCCGGCCTTAGGCAGCAAGTGTCCCAGAGGCAACCGGGTTTCCACTCGCCCCGAGGCACTCGTGGCTGAGTCTCCTCACCTGCCTCTGGCCTCCAGCCGCCACTTCTGAGGCACTCCGCTCAGTTCTTCAGCCAGAAAGCCACTTGTCTGTTTTTTAAAATATTTTTATTGATCTCAGAGAGGAAGGAGAGAGAGAGAGAGAGAGAGAGAGAGAGAGAGAAAGAGAGAGTCATGGATTGGCTGCCTCCTGCACACCCCACACTGAGGATCGAGTCCACAACGCAGGCACATGCCCTGACCGGGAATCCAGCCGTGACCTCCTGGTTCATAGGTTGAAGCTCAATCACTGAGACACGCTGGTCAGGCAAGCCACTTGCTTTTGATCTCTCATCTGCCACCGTACACACACACAAACACTCTCTCTCTCTCTCTCTCACACACACACACACACACACACACCCGGTGGGGAGGGGATGTTGAGGCTCAGAGATTCAAAGTGAACCAGGTGGCCCAGATTTCTGCCTTCCAGCCCTGAGGCTGCCAAGCTCCCCACTAAGAGGGCCCCTGATTTCCACTTGAGGAACCCAGCCCAGGTCCCCTCCGCCTGCGAGATGACAACCCGTCATTCCTCCTCCTGGAGGGGCTAGAAATACTTCAGGGAGAGGACACCAGCGGCAGGGCCACCTCCGGTGTCCCCAATCCTTTCCCCCGCTGTCCTGGTCACTGAGACGCCCTTCTGCACAGACTTGCACTCTAGTTGTCTCATGGCGGCTGCCTGCTTTGTGTCCGCAGCTGGAGATGCCCGAGAAGCCCCTGCCCCTTGGCTACTTTATAAGGTCAAACTGCAGACCAGCCAGTGTCTTTCGAAAGCTGTATTTTAAAATACGAAAGTACCCCCTCTTAAAAGCTCCCGATTTGAAACGGTAGGTATTGTGTTACATTGTGATGAACTATTGATGGTTCTCTGAAAGTTGGTTCAATTTGCCTTTTGTTTATTTAAATATATATTATTTGTATTGATCTCAGAGAGGGAGAGGGAGAGAACGGGAGAGAAACATCAATGAGGAGAATCATAAATCAGCTGCCTCCTGCACATCCCCTACTGGGGATCGAGCCCATATCCCGGGCCTGTGCCCTGACCAGGAATCAAACCGTGACCTCTTGGTTCACAGGTTGACGCTCAACCACTGAGCCACACCAGCCGGGCCAATTTGCCTTTTATCAGTTAATTCATTTACTATTAGTAAAAATTTATATTCAGAATATGTTTTAACCCCCACTTATCTAGTCCCTTCACATCCCACACTCTAAACAGCGCACGTGTCCTAACAACGGAAGAAGGGAACTCACAGGCCTGGAGTCGCCTCCAGTTTCGCAGGCAGAGCTTCCCAGCCGGAGGTTTCTGCCTCCTGCCATTGGCTATGCTGCCTGGAGATCAGGGGAGCCTCCCTGGGTGGCCGAGGGTCTAACCCCCCTACAGAGGCAAGTCCGAGCCCTGCGCAGCCAAAGCGGCCCTTCCTGGTGGACCTGCAGGGAGGGAGCGGCAGTGCACTCTGGGCAGGGGTCTCAACCCTCATCCGTGTCAGAACACCCTTCGCTGCCCACCTGGACCTCGGTCCTGCAGGAGGAAGGCCAGTCCTTCAGGGGCGTGGCTCAGTGACCTCAGGCCGGCCGCTGAATCTGGAGGCCATTCACAGCGTGTGCTGGGCAGCCTGGACCCTGCCTCCCCCATGGTAACATCTCCCCACACGATAGCGCAATATACTCACAGATACGACGACACACTCCACCAAGTTCATTCAGATTTCCCATTTACAGCACCCGTGTGTGTGCACTTATTTATTCTTCTTTAATCCTCACCTGAGGATATTTTTCCATTGATTTTTAGAGAGCAGAAGGGAGAGAGACAGAGAGGAACACAAGTGTGGGAGACACATCTATTGGCTGCTTCCCACCTGCCCAGACCAGGGCCAGGAACCTACAAGGGAGGTATGTGCCCTTGACAGGAATTAAACCCGGGACCCTTCGGTCCGAAGGACGAGCCTCTATCCACTGAGCCAAACCGGCTAGGGTCTCTGTGTGTGTATTCATCTCTGTGCAATTTAATCACTCTGTGAGGATTCGTGGGGCCACCACAGTCTCGGTACACTTGAGGTTGATTCTTTTTTATAAAATATATTTTATTGATTTTTTTTTTTTTTTACAGAGAGGAAAGGAGAGGGAGAGAGAGCCAGAAACATCGACCAGCTGCCTCTTGCACATTCCCTACTGGGGATGTGCCTGCAACCAAGGTACATGCCCTTGACCGGAATCAAACCTGGGACCCTTCAGTCCGCAGGCCGACGCTCTATCCACTGAGCCAATCCGGTTAGGGCTTGAGGTTGATACTTATGGGCACAATCTCCAAGGCTCCGCTCAAAAAGGAAGGAAAAAAAAAGGCTCATTTCTCTAATGCAGAGGTTCTCAACCTTCCTAACACCGCGACCCTGTAATACAGCTCCTCATGTGGTGGGGATCCCCAACCATAACGTTATTTTCGTTGCTACCGCATAACTGTCATTTTGCTACCGTTAATGAATCGTAATGTAAATATCTGTTTCCCATGGTCTTAGACTCTACAGCAGCGGTTCTCAACCTGTGGGTCAGTTCTCAATCTGTGGATCATGACCCCTTTGGGGGTCGAACGAGCCTTTCACAGGGGTCGACTAAGGGTAGAGGGCATTCCTGGAATTGCCTGGATGTCGAGGATCTGCCATGTAACCCTGACCGCAGAAGGTGAAGAGACCAGAGTTGGCGTTCCTCTTCCTGCCTCCTCAGTGGCAGCCTACAAGGCCCGGGCCTCGGAGTCTGTCCAGTGCTGTCCCATCCTGTCCTTGCCGCCGTCCCAGCGTCATCACCTGCTAACAGCCCGGACGGAGGAGCCACTTGGAGGAAACAGGCGTTCGGCAGCGTCCGGCTTCCTCACTGCAAACGGCAAGCAAACAATTGTTTCTTGCAAAGCATGCAAATACCTAAAGGCTGCGATTTCTTTATTCCGGACTCTAGGGAAATTGAAAAAAGAGACAGGAAGAGGTGGCACACCCGCTCATGCCCAGCACCCACTGCCCCTTGTAGGAGAGGCAGCCCTGGGGCACCACGTGGCAGGGACGGAAATCCCTGAAGGTGAGAACAGGGTTTGAAGGGGAAACTCGTCGGGGATGGAGGCGAAGGAGAGCCCACCAGAAGCCATTCCTGGCGGCGTGGCCCAGTGGTTGAGCGTTGACCTAAGAACCAGGAGGTCACCGTTCGCCTCTGGTCAGGCACATGCCCAGGTTGCAGGCTCCATCCCCAGTCGGGGGGGGGGGGGCGTGCAGGAGGCAGCCCATCCCTGATTCTCTCTCCTCATTGATGTTTCTCTCTTCCTCCCTCTCCCTTCCTGTGTGAAATCAATAAAAATGTTTTGGTTGTTTTTAAAGATGCCACTCCTCATTTGGGGTGGGCGCTGCAGGAGGGCTGTGTGGAGGGTGAGCAGTCCCTCCTGAGGACAGGTCCGGCGCTGGGACCCCGGCTGCAGTGCGCGCCCCTGTCCAATTCTCCGGACGGTGTGGGAGCGCGCGGGGCGCCCCGGTACCCACAGCGCCGTCCGCTTCCGGCCTCACCTGCGCCGCCCCAGGTCTCGGCCCGCGGTCCGAGCCAACAAAGGCGGCGACGCCAGGCCGGCCGCGCGCCCCAAGATGGAGCCGCCCAGGACTCCGGCTGCCGTTCGGCCCGCCCCGCGCGGGAGCTTCCGCCGTCTCACCTGCCGCGCCTCGGTCTCCCCGGAGGCGGGCTGACGCGCCCCGAACCTCCGACGGCCACCGGCGCCCGCGCGGGGAGACGGGCGGGGCCTCGGGCCGCCGACCCGGGCCGTCCCCCGCCCCAAGCGCGCGCCCCGCTCCCCGCGCGCCCCGCCCCCTGCCCGCCGAGCGGCGCGAGCCCCCCGCGCCCCGCCCTGCCGGCCCGCCCCCTCCGGGCCCGCCCTCCGCCGCCCGCCCTCCCGCTCCCTCCCGGCTCGGCCGGCACTTTCCTCTCAAGTTGCAGCGCAAGTTCGCCGGTGGCCGGCGGCGGGGCGGGCGCCCGCAGCCTCCTAGCCTCGGCCCGCCGGGACTCCCGGGGTGCATGGGCGCGGGCCCGGGGTCTCAGGGGCCTCGCTGCCTGCGCGCCCCGTGCCATGGAGGGCGCCGAGACCCGCGCGCGGCCCGAGCGCCTGGCCGAGGCCGAGGGGCGCACGGCCGACGGCGGGCGCCTGGTGGAGGTGCAGCTGAACGGCGGCGCCCCGTGGGGCTTCACCCTGAAGGGCGGCCGCGAGCACGGCGAGCCGCTGGTCATCACGAAGGTAGGGCGACCGCGGGACCCGCGTGGTGACAGCCCGCAGGCGGGCGGGGGGCGCGGAGGGGGTGGGGGCGCCGGAGGGAGCGGAGCGTTCGCGCCCCGGGCTCCGGGACGCGCGTCTGGCCGGCTCACCCGTGGGGCGGTGGACCGCGGGCCACGTATAGGTGTGCAGTCCGGGCGCCACCCCCGCCGCTCCTTGGCGGCTTCAGCCCCGCTGGCTCCCGGCGCCGCGCAGTTTAAATGGCTTCTGTTCCGGGTCCCCTCCCCTCCCCCTCTGGGAAGGAGCCGGACAGGGTCCCTGCCACTCTCGATCTGGCCGGCAGCGGCCTGCACCTGTGGGGCTGCCCTGAGGCCGGGGAGAGACGCTCCCACGTGCCCAGGGCTGGACGGAGCCGCCCCACCCGTGTGCGCCTCTGTGGACCCTGGTTTCTGCACCCCTCGGACCCGCGCCCTTATCGCCGGGAAACGCAGCCCAGCCACTGTCGCCAGCCCAGCTTCTCGATTCCCATCAGCCCATCAATATTTACTGACTTTCGGCTTCAGTTCCATGGCGCTCCGGGGACCTGCACAAGTTACAGGACTTCTGAGCGCTTTTCTGGACGGGGTTTCAGCTCCAGAAATGCTTCCCAGGGTGTCTCCTGGGGATTGTGGGTCACCTGTAGGAGATGGGGAGAGGGGCTGCGTTAGAACTGAATTCTCTTGGCTCAAAAACAAAACCCACCTTGAAGTGGACCAGCCGAACCTATAAAAACACGCCAACAACCACCAAATCTTCCTGGTCGCTTCTGGCTCCAGGTGTGGGCTGGCGCGGTGATTGGGAAGGGCTGGGCAGGCCCTTGCTAGGGACAAAGTGCCATTTACAACGGAGAAGTGCTTGGCTACTGGGAGCCAGTGAAGGTGACCTGTCTGTGCCCTGGCTTTCCTGCGCGCCGCTGCAGGGAGAAGCCGGTGATGGCTAGCCCGCCCTCGGCCAGGCATGGGCAAGTGGCTTTGTTGCTCAGATGCCCAGGAGCCACCCAGCTTCTCCGTCCTGGCTTCTCTCAGGTTGATCTCTGCAGAACCGCAGACCTGAGGGGCGGCGTGGGAGAGGGCGCTGACTTGGGGTGAACTGGGTGCTCTTGGGAGAGATGGTGGGCAGGCGTGTGGCCTGGCCCAGCACAGGCGCTCCCCGAATGTTTGTGTATGAAAGTGCATTTTGTCTGTATCTGTTGTAAAAAATACATCCTGTGTATCAACTTTTTAAAAATCATTGTTTTTTTAGAGAGAGAGGAAGGGGGCGGGGGGAGAGAGAGAAACATTGATCGGTTGTCTCCCATATGCGCCCAGAAACCTAGCTAGGTGCCCTGACCAGGAATCGAACCCACAACCTTTTGGTGTATGGGAGGATGCCCCAAACCACTAAGCCACCCACTCAGGGCTTGCCTTCCCTTTTAATGGTTTCACAAGGCATTTCTGCTGGTAAAATATAAGCTATTGGGTAAATTACTCAAACCCTTAGTCTGTCATGTATTCTTTTTAAGAAAAGATGCAAGATTCACAAGTAGGGTTACTGTTGTTTGCCTGGAAAAGAACACAATAATTAAATAACAATACAAGAATAAGCTGGCTGAGTGCTCCCAGCTGTAAACCCACGTCTGTCCCGCCCTGTGTCTTCAGAGCAGATGGAACAAGTTGTAAAACGCTATTGAAGGTGCAGTCTTGCTTTTTGGCCTGACACCGAGTGAGAACGCTGGAAGTCACTTTACGATTTATTTGTTTGACCAGAAGCTGATTAAGGGGGCCCCAAAGCACCTCCTCCTCCCTCCAGGTACCCCAAGTTCTTTCCCCTTCTTTTTGCTGAATATTTTTTTGTTTTTCAGTTATAGTTGACGTATGATATTATATTAGTTCCCAGTACACAACCTAGTGAATAGACATTTATATAAGTTGGGAAGTGACTACTCTGATAAATCTAGTACCCATCGGGCAATAGGTACCCCGAGTGCAAAATATCCCAGGGGCCTCCTGTTCTCCGTGCCTAAGAGGTGCCATTCCGGAACCCGAAGGGGGGACAGTAGCCCTGCAGACCCCAGAGCCCTCTCAGGCTGTGAGGCCTTGCTCCTGAGTTGGCCATTGGTCCGCTCCCACGTTGCTAAGGGTTTTGGGGAACATTTTTGTGGCTGGGCCAGTAGCAGTGTGCGCACAGGCTTTCTGCATTGTGCTTCAGGGTTTTACAGGCTCGGATGCTTGCGATTCTTATCTGAGATGCTCATGCATCCCTCCCTTTGACCGCGGCTTTGTTTTTATAGGCGCTTCAAGGAGATTTGTGGTTTCTTTGCTCAGGAGGGAGAGGATCCAGAGCAGCTTGGGCTTGTGTTCTAAGTGTCCACGCACACGTGGAAGTGCGCACACGCGGGCTCGCACTCGCATACACGGAACGGTGTCAACAGTATTTACATAACTGTCTTTTCTCCTGGGTTCTTCACTAGGGATGCTCACTTACAGTTCAGCAGCCGGTAATTACGGTAAACTACCACGTTGTTAGGAAAGGATGAAGGAGAGCGTGTCTAGCTCTAACCACGAGGGTGGAGACAGACTTCTGGGGTGAGCACTGGGGACACTTGTTTCGCAGCAGAATTTGGGTAAACCTGAGCTCGGACCCCTCCTTTCCCTACTGCTGCCGAAAACCCTTCAGGTCTCATTAGGTAGTACTTCTTCTCATCGACTTTTTGCACCTAAAAATCTTTGTGATTAGCCCTGAGTGGGTGGCTTAGTTGGTTGGTCATCCCATACATGAGAAAGGTTGTGGGTTGGATTCCTGGTTAGGGCACATACCTAGGTTGCAGGTTTGATCCCTGCTTGGGTGGATATGGGAGGCAACTGATCTATGTTTCTCTCCCTTCTTCTTTCCCTCCAATCAATAAACATAGCCTGGCTAGTATTGCTAGCATTGACCCAGGAACCGAGAGGTCACCAGTTTTATTTCTGGTAGGGCACGTGTCTGGGTTGTGTGCTTGATTTCTACTGGGGGGTAGGCAGGAGGCAGCTGATCCATGATTCCCTCTCATCATTGATGTTTCTATCTCTCCCTCGGCCTTCCTCTCTGAAATCAATAAAATCTCTATATATAAAAGGCTAATATGCAAAGTGTCCCCTTGGGAGTTCGGAAGACCAGGAGTTTGATCGCTTGATCGCTTGCTATGATGTCCGCTGACCACCAGAGGGTGGTGCGGAACTAAAGAAGGCCCTGGCCGGCAGCCTGTAGCTGGGGAAGGGAGGCCCCAGCCAGCAGCCGGAAGGCCCCGATAGGCCCTGATGGCTGGCCAGGCCTAGGGATCCTACCCGTGCACAAATTTTGTGCACCGGCCTCTAGTAAATAAATAAACTTATCCTCCGGTGTGGATTTACAAAACAACTTTGTGACTAATGTATATATTTGAGGCCTGGGGTCGTAGCACCTTTCCGATCTGACAGAATCTGGCTGGGAGGAGCTGGACCCAGTGTGAGGACTCTTGTGACAATGAGGTCTCCTTAGAAAGCCTCCCAGAGTGTGCATCTTAGAGCTGGGAGGGTGCCCCACCGGCTGCCTCAGGCCCTGACCTTCATATGGAGCCCACTGGATAGATGTGCGTTGGGGTCACCAACCTGGCGAGTCTTGAAAAGGACCTTGAAGACCAGCTCCGAATGTCCCCGCTTTCCCTGCAGCCGTGGCCACCTGCTGCAGTGCCATATTGAACGACTCACATCCTTCTCTGCTCTCCTGGGCGGGGTTGTTCTCTCTGGGGGGCAGAGCTGTGCACTGTAGGATGTTTAGCAGCATCCCGGGCCCCTACCCATTAGCACCCCCTCTCCAGGGGTGTCAACCGGAAGACCCCCTCCAGACTGCCCTTTTCCTGGCTAGGTACCCAGGTGGCACCTCTGCTTTGGGAGGCTTTCGTGTCTAAAGCACATGCCCCATTTGCAGACACCGGCTGTGGAGCCTTCCGCTGGGAGGCCCCTGGTCCAGGCCAGCCATGCCTGGAGGGCTGTTTCTCCCGGCTGGCCTGATAAAAGGCTTTATTTACATAGCAGAACCCAAACAAATACTTGCTTCGTCCGCAGTTTTGTAGCCGGAGAAAGGAAATCGGAGGAGCCAGCCTGCCCTGCTGCCTTTTACAGGCGGTCAGGGGCAGGGGCTGGGGCGGCCGTCGCTGGGTGAGTTTGAGTGAAGGGGATCCGACTCCCCCGGAGTGGCATCCCTGGAATTTGAAGTGCCGGTGTGAAGTGCCCCAGACCCCACTGCAGGTGGCCTCCTGTCGGGAGCATTGACATTTACTAGGGCTACAAAACAGCCCGCTGCTCCCCAGCCATGCCAGCACCCCAAAAAACACAGGCGGGGACTGGTTTGTGTGGCCCGGGCTGTGAGGGGATCCCCAGCCCCAGGTCTCTGCACGGGGTCCCGCTACCCGGTCCTTTCCCCATCAGTCCAGCAAGTCTAGACCTTCAGGGGCTCAGTGGTTGAGCCTCAGCCTATGAAACGGGAGGGGTCAGGGCACAGGCCCTAGTTTCGGGCTGGATCCCCCCTGTGGTGCGTGCAGGAGGCAGCCGATTGATGATTCTCGCTCATCGTGGATGTTTCTGCCTCTCTCTCCCTCTCCCTTCCTCCCTGAGATCAATACAAACGTATACAAAACCAAACAAAACTGTGGGTGGGAGTGGGGAATGGGGGAGCTTATGGCTAACATGTCAGAATTCTGAGAAAGCACCGAGTGGCGGCTGGGTGGCGGCAGGCCCCCTGCAGCCTCGGGAATGTTTGTTAAGGGAAGGAATGAAGCCAGGCCCTCCTTGGGGCCTGTCTTGAGGGTCCCCCCCTCCCCCAAGAATGCCAGAGCCTCTGCCAGCAGCCCCGCAGGAGACTGATGGCCTGGCCTGCTCCCAGGGTCGCGCCCACGTCAGGTTGCCTTGGCCCGGGTCTGGTTGCCTTCGGGGAGCAGAGCCGCCCTGGGGGGTGGGGGGCTGTGGGCTGGGCCATCCTGTCCAGCGCCCTGGCTCACCCTCTCTGGGGGTTCTGCCCGTTAGCCTTTCCCCGGATGTGAGAGAGCCACAGCCATGCTTTCTGGTTTGGGGGTGTGTGTCCCACAGCAGGTGGCACATGTCCTATGTAAATCAAGGGCTGACACCTCGCCTGGCCTCCGAGGTTGGACAAGGCTCGTTCTATGGGTCACTGGGGACCTAGGGACCCAGGGCCGGACAGCTTGTCCTGATGGGCTTCTCTTTGCGCCCAAGAACCACGTCCTTTGTCAGTGTGGAGAGCAGGCTTGAGAATGAGGAGGCGGCACTCTGCGGGGACTGACAGGGTCAGCCTTTCTAGGGTTCCCTCTGAGGGCTGGTGCCCGGGGCCTTGAGGTTCCAAGGGTGGAGGAATCTCTCACTTAGAAATCGATTTAACTTCTCCAGCCGGGGTGGCTCCGTAGTTGAGCTTCAACCTATGAACCAGGAGGTCAGGGTTCGATTCCGGTCAGGGCACAGGCCCGGGGTTTTGTGCTTGATCCCCAGTGTGGGACACAGAAGGCAGCCGATCCATGATTCTCTCTCATCATGGATGTTTCCCTCTCCCTCTCTCTACCCCTTCCTTCCCCTCTCTAAAAAAAGGAAAAAAAAAAAACCCAGATGAATTTAGCTCGACTCCCCCTAGAAAGCCAGAGGCACGCAGGGTGAAAGCTACGACGATGTAAGCTGGGGCTCACTCCCCTGCCCGTGGATGGGCCCTTCCTGGTCCAGCCTGAGGGTCCCCAGGCGCCTCAGGCTTCCAGGGGAAGGAAAGCGGTTTGCCTGGGGCGGAGAGGAGAGCTGCGGGAGGGTGTGCGGGTCCTGGCGGGAGAGTGATTTGGTGTTCGGGTCCTGGAGGCTGGAGCCTTGGGAAGCGGCTCCCCGCTGGGAAAGGGGCTCCCCGCTGGGAAAGCACGCCTTCCTGGGCCGCCCCCCTGCCTCGGCGGTTCTTTGCCCCTGAGAAGGAGCCTGGGTTTGGGGGTTTCTTCCCGGCTCCAGCTGCTCCTCTTGTTCCTGGGCGCACTGTACACATTGGACGGGATCATTTGAGGATGTCAAGGCCGAACAGACCAGTTTGATTCAGGTCTTTCTTCTTTTACTTTAAACGCTGTAGCCAGGGGGAGAGGAGGGAGGGGAAGCGCTGGAAAGCGGAATTTGCAAGGCACCTCCGGGAGCTGACAACTCTCACCCGCAGGAAGGATCTGGAAAGACTCAGGGCTGCATGTTGCTCCCTTGGGTCTTTCCAGACTGTGCCCAGCTCAGGGCCCTGCTGTTCCCGCTGCCTCAGGCATGCGCGTTGTCCTGGGCTAGGGCGAGCCTGTTCTGTTCAGCACTTTGCATGCTAAAGCTTCTCTTCGGGGTGGGGGTGAGGGGGCGCATACCTTAGGAGGACACTCGGATACCATTAAAAAGTAATTGGCTCTGCCGGCGTGGCTCAGTCCTTGAGCATCGACCTATGAACCAGGACGCTCAATGGTTTGATTCCCGATCAGGGCACAGGCCCGGGCTGCGGGCTCGATCCCCAGTGTGGGGTGTGCAGGAGGCAGCCGATCCCTGATTCTCTCTCATCATTGATGTTCTTATCTCCCTCTCTCTCCCCCTCTCCCTCTCCCTCTCTCGTCCTATCTCTGAAATCAATAAAACATTTTAAAAAGTGACTCTAAGTGTTGTAAAAAAATTGTACGAACCTTTTATTGTCCGTTCAAAGAGATCAGGTTGTTCCGGAAAGTCGGGATGTTCTGCATCGCAAAGCAGAAGGATCACTTTGTACCTGGGCTGTGTTTTATTTTATTTATTTTTAAAACATATTTTTAGTGATTTCAGAGAGGAAGGGAGAAGGAGAGAGAGAGAGAGAAAGAGAGAGAGAGAGAGAGAGAGAGAGAGAGAGAGAGAGAGAGAGAGAGAAACATCAATGATGAGAGTGAGTCATGGATCTGCTGCCTCCTACACGCCCCTCCTGGGGGGTCGAGCTTGAAACCAGGGCCCGTGCCCTTGACCGGGAATGGAACCGTGACCTGGATCACAGGTTGATGCTCAACCCCTGAGCCACTCTGACCGGGCACCGGGCTGTTTTAAATCTCCGGGGTTTTTAGTTGGGTGGTGGTGGGGGGTTGGTGTTAGTTACCTCTGTTCGTGGGGGTGGGTGAGAAGGGGTTGCAGGCTGTCTCTTTTAGGGTGAAGGGGACCAAGGCCTTCAGCTCAAAGGCCGTTGTGAAGGTGAAGGAGAGCCCAGGCCGGTGGAGTCAGAGAGATTTAAAGGGACCTTTTCCTCACCCAGAGACGGGAAGGGACAATGTTAGTGTGTCCTCTGAGCTTTGTTTTGTTTTTATCCGCGTGGTTCTGGCGCAGTTGAAATAATCAGGTCGCTCCTCAGACTGTGGTCACACCGGCCCTCTCCCAGGTCATGTCCTCCTCCCCAGAGACAGTGGAACTTTATAGCTGCTTGTGCCCGCATTGCTTCCATTCGGCGCTGCTACTTGTGTGTGTTCTTCCGAGAGGCGACTAGTACCTTCTCATCTTCCCCCTGACTCCCCAGGCACATTTCCTGGGCCCCCACACTCCCGCTGGTCTGACCCCTCATTTTGGTCAGAAGAGGGCTTTTCAGCCTTAGCACTATTGACATGTTGGACCAGATACTTCTTTGTCGGTTCGGGGCTGTACACTGTGGGCCGGTGAGCAGCGTCTCTGGTCTCCACCCACGAGATGCCATTAGCAACCCTCCTCCTAGCCGTGACCGCCACGAATGTCTCCAGATGTGGCCAGATGTTCCGTGGGGAGAAAAACCACCCTCTTTGAGGACCACTGAGCTAATAGTTAGTGTTTATTTTGATTGGCAGGATCTACCCGTGCTGAGCCTGGTGGTACGCACTGTAATAAACCCCCTCCCTCCCCAGCACACACGGGTTTTCACAATCTCCAAGGTTAATGAGAGTTTGGTTTCTCTGCTTAAGTTTTACGTACCGTATTTTCCGGCGTATAAGACGACCCCCGACTTTTCCAGTTAAAATGTAGAGTATGGGATATACTTGCCCTAGAAGATGACACCCAGCGTGTAAGATGACCCCCGACTTTTGAGAAGATTTTCCTGGGTTAAAAAGTCGTCTTCTACGCCGGAAAATACGGTACTTATCACTGATTCATCCTCCGGAGCGTCCCTAATTATGAAAAATGTTTGAATACTTTGAAACACGGGAGAGGGGTGTTGAAAATGCCATGTTTGGCCTCAGCAGAGAGTGGGTTTGAAGGGGGTCCGCTGTGCATGTCCCCGTGTCCGGATCCCAGGGGAGGGGACACACCTTTCTGTGCCTTGACCTTTGAACTGGCTCTGATGTTTTCTATCTCATTTTTCGTGCCTTTGTATTTGTGTTCTTCTTGGGGAATTTTGTGCAACTTTATCTTCCAATTTTGTCCCCTGAGTTTTAAATTTGTGCTCTCAGTTTTTTACAAATGGCAACGTTTTTGTTCTCGAATGTTCCTTGTTGATACCACACTGATCTGGTTTCGTGGGCCTCCTCTCTATCGTTGAGGCTGTTCAGCTGTTTTTGTGGGTTTTGTTTTAGGCTTTCTGCATGGATTCAGTTTCTGAGCTCGGCTGCTGTTCGGTGCTTTGGTTTCTCTCGCTCTTCCCTGCTGAGGGCTGGGAGGGGGGGGACTCCCCAGTGCCTCTCGGTCTCTGTGTGCAGTTGGTGGGAGCATGTGACTGCGACCGTTGGGGGCTGTGTGTGGCGGTCTGGCCCGGCTGCTGCCCTGGGGCTCAGGCTGAAGCTTCCAGTGTTTCCTTGGGGCTGGTCACGTGTTGGCCAGGTCGTACTTTCTCGCTCTCCTGAAAATCAGGAGAGTCTTCCTGGGGCAGGCAGACCTGAGAGGTGAGGCGGGGCTCCGAGGGGCCCTGCTGTGCTCAGTGGGCTCCCTGTGGAGGGACGGTGCTCCCTGGTGACCAGTGGCCGTGCGAGGGGACAGCGGCAGCTGCCACCTTGCCCTTAACCTTCTGATCCTTCATCCTTCAGGCTGAGACTAGAACTGTGATTTGCAGCCTTTTTCACCTGATAGCACATGTGCACTAATTCCCAAAAGTCTGTGGCAACCGAACAGTGTGATCTGGCCAAAAATAGGTGTCATTTTGAGTGATTTACAAACAAATTCATGATAATAGTACGCAGCTACCCTTTTTGCTCCAAAGTGACTTAAAAACAAAAATCAGGTGCCTGTACCTGTAGATAAGATTTCGGGTTCCACAAATGAACCAATCAAACATCAGCCTATGCGATGTGACCAATCAGATGGCACTCGGGCGCTCACCCGGCCGCTATTGTGTGGGCTGCTGGCATTTTACTTAGCGATCAGGGAAGAGAGGTGATGATGCCCTGATGAAATAGTTAGCTGTTGCATATTGAACAAACCCCCGAACTAGAATCACCCCCTTTTGGTATATGGTCATGGGAATTAAGCGAGGTAATGTGTGAAGCTAGCTCTAGTGAAGGAAATCTCTTCTTTCCCTCTCCTATGTAATCTGCTTCCTCCCTGTAAAAAAATCAATAAAATATATTTAAAAAAAGATTTTGAAATCTGTGAAAAGCAATGCTAGCGTGTTGAGCCACTGACTTACTCTGGGAAATCTTGAGGCTGGGTTTTGTATGGCAACATCTCAAGGTGTCTTCTAGAGGTTCTGTTACTCGTTTGGAACATTTAGACTCGGAAGAAAGCATCTGATTAAAATACACATGTGTTCCAGCCAGTACAGTCACTGTGCTAGGCACAGCCCGGCGCAGCGATTCCTCCCTCCTTCCCACCCCCAGTTATGTTTAATAACGTGTCTTCTTCTTAATCACATTAACAAAGGATCGCTCTTTCAGACCCATTCAGATCAATGCAGAAAAACATCATTTTATTTATTTATTCAGAAGAACGGAATTTTAGGAAAGTGATTGTGGAAGAGACAATAGTAAGCAAGGTGAAGAAGGTTAGATATTGGAAGCCTTCCAGGCCTGGAGTCGGACCCAGGCATTGAGGAGGCGCAGTTAGCATCTCCTCTTCCTTCTGGACACACTGTTGGGCTACACTTCCCAGCGTCCCTTGCAGTGAGGCATGGCCATGTGACAATTCTACCCAATCATGTGAAGTTGAAAGTGAGGTTTGCCTGTGACAGCCGCTCCGCTGTCCACTACTGCTGGCCTGGAGTGAGGGGGGCTGGTTGCTGCTTGGCACACGTCCACCCCCCAATAGTGCCGTTATGTGAGCGAGAAACACGCCTCTGCTGTGTTTGGGCCTTGTATGTTCCTTGGGTTACTTTCTATAGAGTTAGGCCAGTCTGAGAAGTGAAATCCAGAGTGGAGTCCAAGATTTCCAGTTAACGTGGGACATTGGTCAGCTTTAAGACACTGAGTGTGGCTCAGGGATTGAGCCAGGAGGTCACGGCTCGATTCCCGGTCAGGGCACATGCCTGGGTTGTGGGCTTGATCGCCAGTAGGGGGCATGCAGGGAGGCAGCCGGTCCATGATTCTCTCTCATCATTGATGTTTCCATCTCCCTCTCCCTCTCCTTTCCTCTCTCTCTAAAATAAAAAAATACATTAAAAAAAAAAAGGAGAGTAGTACATTGGTACCTCGAGATACGAGTTTAATTCGTTCCGTAACCTTGAGGCGTGGGAAACTATGAGACACTCGAGTAGCGGTAAACTGGTGGGTCGTGTGCAGCCGGCTGATCCGCGTGATGACTCCTATCTCAAATGTTGCTCGTATTTCAAAGCAAAAATAGCTCACTCCATGGCTCGTATCTCAAAAATCTCGTATGTTAGGGCACTCGTAATTCGAGGTATCACTGTATTCCAGTGGCCTCGTGGGGGAGAGTGGAATTGGTGTGGGAGCTGAGGGCGGGGAGGAGGGGGCCCCTCATGAAAGTCTGGGAGGTGCTGGGGGTGAGGCCAGGGGCCTGTGTTGGGGTGGGGCCAGGGGTCCGGGGCCTGGAACTGGCTGCTCTGGGACTCTCAGAGCCCAGGTGAAGGTAGCTGTTGCCTGTGGCTTGAAAATGCTGAAGCTGATGAAACTCTGCTCCGCAGTGTTAATTGCGCATGTGCTTGCAAATTTGTCAGCACCTTGATGCTTATCTGTGCTAATTGCATGTAGGCTTGTAAATTCCTAAGCACAGCGAGACTGTTTTCTCTTGGAGGAGCGTTAAAACCGTCTTGGGAAACAGAGAAAATAAAGGCAAAGATTGATCAGAACATGAAATAATCGTGTTTCTGGTATTAACCCTCTCCTGCTCCCCCTCCCCTTCAGTCTTTGCTTTGCACCATAAACATCTGGTTCTTCACTGCTTCTGGGCCGTTCGCTTATCGGCCGTCTTGGGAATCAGGCGACAGCTTCCAGGAAGCCTGGTTGCGTGGAGCCACTTGGAATGTGGCAAACGCCACGCTTTGTACTGTGGAATGTCCTGAGCTTTATTGCTCGGCGGTCCCTAGGCGGGCCGGGAAAAGCAGCCCCAGCTCTGGAGACGGCCGCTCTGGATTGGCCAGGCAGGTCAGGGTCGAACAATCGTGTGCTTTCTTTGGGGCACGCAGCTTTCCTTTCCTTTCCCCTCGCCGGAGCTGCCGAGTCGGGAATGAAAGTCTGGAAGGAAACATCTGGGCTGGTCCAGATAGGCCTGCGCTGCTGGAATTGATTGACCTTGTGCGCCTCTCACCATAAAGATCTGACACAGCTGATGGCCCCGGGTTTACGAGCTGGAGCTGGAGGAGGGGGCGGGAGCAGGATTTCCGGGTCCTTCCCATGTTCAGTGAGGGGTGTTTTGGGGAAGAGTAATTGGAACCTGGTAGCGCTCTGCCGAGTTGTGAGAGCCGACCCACCCAGGTGAACTTGATACTGTCTTCCGCTGACTGCTGAAGGAGCTCGGGGCCGTGAGATGGGAACTGGTTTGCTTCCCAGAGTTTAACCCTGAGATTACCCAACTGAGCGGATGTGTCCTCCTGAAAGCATCCTCTTTCACACACGTACCCTCCCCTGCCTTTTGTCCATCTGTCCGTCCATCCGCTGCAGTGTTCTGAAGGTCCTTCCCTCTGTCTCGCATCTCTTCTCTCGCTCCTAAGAAGATCAGGTGGATTTTTTTGGGGGGTTTGCTTTATTTTTAATTTTTTAAAATATATTTTTATTGATTTCAGAGAGGAAGGGAGAGGGATGGAGAGAGAGAAACATCAATGATGAGAGAGAATTATGATCAGCTGCCTCCTGTACTCCCCACACTGGGGATCGAGCCCTCAACCTGGGCATGAGCCCCGACCAGGAATTGAACCCTGACCTCCAGGTTCATAGGCTGACGCTCAGCCACTGAGCCACGCCGGCCTGGCTGTAGACAACTGTTGAATCTCTGTGTGCAGTCCTGACCCTGGGCTCGGCCCGCAAACTCAGAGTGATCCAGACAGTGCTCATTCATTTTTTAAAATATATATATTTTATTGATTTTCTACAGAGAGGAGGGAGAGAGATAGAGAGTTAGAAACATCAATGGGAGAGAAACATCCATCAGCTGCTTCCTGCACGCCCCCCACTGGAGATGTGCCTGACACCAAGGTACATGCCCTTGACCGGAATCCAACCTGGGACCCTTCAGTCCGCAGGCTGACGCTCCATCCACTGAGCCACGCCGGTTAGGGCGGTGCTCATTCATTGATCTTCCCTCACTCCTCCCTTCTCCCGCATTGCCCTCCCGCCCACAGCTTTATGCCCAAACCTGGGACTTGTGCCTACGTATCTCCCTCCTGACCTCCTCAGCCAGCCGAACCCCAGCTTCTTTGAAGCCCGAGTGTTTTGTGTTGTGGCTTCTTTCTCAGCCCGGTGATGTCGCTGCCTGCGTCATTGCTCGCGGGGACAGTCACAGTGTCGCTAACTTGCGCCCGGCCTCTGGGCCCTCCATATGTCCGATGCCTGTAGGCGTCCAGCAGGGCAGGGGCAGGGCGCTCCTGCAGTCCCTACACTCTGGCTGGAACTCAGTGACCGTGACCTCCGCAGCTGGGCATGTGACACGTTAGCTGGGTATAAGCAGTGACTTTCAACGCTGTGCCGCTAGAATGTTGAAAACACGCGGCACCTGTTCAGTGAGGGTCATGGCCTCTTCCCCGTAGATGGTCCGATGAAAACATGACTGCAGCCAGCACTACAATCCAGAGGGAACGAGCAGAATCAGACCTATTTTTGCACAGCCAGAGGGGGCCATCGGACAGACCCTCGAGGGAGGACACCATTGTCCCTTCCTCCTGATGCCTGTGGCCCTCCATTGATTTTAGAGAAAGAGGGAGAGGGAGAGAGAAAAACATCAATGATGGAGAGAATCATTGATTGGCTGGCTGCCTCCTGCACACCCCCCACTGGGGTTCGAGCTTTTAACCTGTGCATGTGCCCCGACCGGGAATCGAACCAGCAACCTTTTAGTGCACGGAGATGTTCAACAGGGCCACACCAGCCAGGAGCCAGGGCTCCTTTTTTATTTTAAATAGCACGCAGCCAGCTTTTCGTGAGGGAGACAGTTATGATGTCATAATTATGATGTCAGGAGGAGAAGAAGGAGCCAGAAGGTCACCCACCAGCAAGCAGTTATGGAGAGCGCCTCTCGTGCACGTGTGCTCACTGCTCTAGCGGATACAGACCAGGCATAGAAATGGCCTGCGTGGTTCAGAGAGGAGAAGGTAATTTCAAGTGCAGTCTGATTGGGAGACAGGGTGAATGTTAAACAGTTTGGGGGACCCACTTACAATAGCAGCATTGAAGGCCAGACTTGGCCTTGTAATTTAGCCCCAAGCTGTAGCCCAATATAAATGTGTTAATCACCACGAAACTGTAACTCATCCAATGAGTCAGCTGCCTAATTTCGCAGATTACTAACCATTCCGGGGACGGGCCTCCTGCCCAATTAGCTGCACTCGAGAATAAAAACCTGTTGTGTAATCGAATCACTCTTCCAGGTTCTCAAAAAGTTCTTTATGGGCACAAGGTTGTGGCTGAACTGTCTTCATCAGCAGCCACATTCGATTTTCGAAGCCGCACCTTCCATTCGGGTCACCTTGGGTGCGTGCCAGGAAAACGCCACCGGGTAGCACGCACTCTTCTCAGAAAGAGGAGGACCGTGCAGAGCCATCTTTGTTTCTGCTTTGTTTTGATTCTGCTAGCAAACATGCAGCCGTGCTTAAGAGTTAAGTGGAGAAGCAATAGCTCTGGCCGGTTTGGCTCAGTGGGTACAGTGTTGCGTGCCCATTGAAGGGTTGTGGGTTTGATTCCGGTCCAGGGCACGTACCTCAGTTACAGGCTCGAGCCCTGGCCCCGGTCAGGGTGTATGCGGGAGGCAACGAGTTGATGTGCCTCTCTCACATTGATGTTTCTCTCTCTCTCCCCCTCCCTTGTACTCTCTCTTAAAAAAAAAAAAAGATCAATGGGAAAAAATCAAATGAAATCATCCTTGGGTGAGGGTTAACAAATAAAATAAAATAATAAGATAAAATAACGGGAGAAGCAACATTTAGGTTTAGGTGAGGGAGGTTAGTACATTCTGGGTTTTCCCCTGAATTCTCTCTAGTTCAACTGTTTAAACATTAAGGCATCATTGACTTCTAGTGAGAAACGGGAAGATATAATTGGGGTACATAAACCTAGAGATGCCTTTGCACCAAAGCAGTTGTACGAGGCTTTCCTGGTCCAGGGCCCGGGTCCAGGGTGGGCAGGCTCAGAGCTGCGGGAGTGGGGGTGCCAGCGAGGGGCCACCCCTCTGTGCTGCTCAGGTGCCAGTGCCCAGAAGCCTCTGACCTGCGCGGTGTCTGAGCTGGGCTGGTCACACGGGAGGTTGGGGTGGGGGGCTGTTTTCCCCGTTAGGGCCCATTCCGGTTCAGAACCTGGGGAGTTAGGAGCGGGCCGTCAGGTCCTGGAGAGTGCGGGACTCACTGCGATGCCAGCACCCCCAGATGTCTCCTCCAGGGCGGGGCGCTGGCTGGGAGCGCCAGCCTCTCAGGTTGGGGAGGAGGCCAGGTCTCTGCTTCGGAGAAAGCAGTGGAGCAGTTTTATTTTTTTGTTACTACATTTACTTATTTTTTCCGTTTTTTATTGTTTAAAGTATTACAAGTAGTAGTACATATGTCTCCTTTTTTCCCCCATTGACCTCCCCCGGCCTTCCCCATCCCCCAGTACATGCCCTCCCCTGCTCCCCTGCAATGTCCTGTATCCATTGGCTGTGCTTACATACATACATGCATACAAGTCCTTCGGCTGATCTCTTACAGCCCCCGCCCCAACCTCCCCTGCCTTCCTGCTGTAGTGTGACAGTCTGTTCACTGCTTCTTTGCCTCTGTATCTATGTTTCCCCCCCAATTCTTTTATTTGAAAACATCTTGCCTCTGCAGACTAGAAATAAACCTATAAGAACAAAAAAATCTTTGAGTCCCCATTTCAATGTCCAACAGTTCTGAGTCCCAGTTTCAATGTCAAATAGTTCCTCATGTGCACATGTCAGCAATGGTATCTGGATGGTGGACAAATGGTGGCGTTGCAGGTCCGACCCTCTCTGGTTGGGTCCTAGGCATCCTGTAGCGACACACAGCTGCTGACTGCTCGCATGGTGAGGCGTTGTCCGCGTCTTCCATCTCTGGACCGTTTCTCCTCTTGTCTTCGTGGTTGGGGCAGACCTGTCAGCTCCTCTCTGTTGCAGGAGTCCACTTGGTCTTGGAGTTGTTTTCTGAAAGTATATAAACATATTCTCCACCAAAAGTTACTAAAGGAGTCTTTTCTATAAAGTTGACTTGGGTCCTTTTTATTTTTCCCCAAACGATTTTCCTTTGGCTTATTTTACCACCATGTGTTTTTTTTTCATGGGTGTCTTACTGTTAGCATTACAAATGAAAATTAATTTTCTAAAGTAAAAATTTTCTAGATGTAATTTACTTACCGGATATTTTTCCTTACATGATATTATCCTACTATCCCCCCTTTTTTGATTAATGGAGACTTTTGTAAATTTTTAAATGTAATCTTGATAACTTTAAATTTTAATTTTTTGCACAAAAATATGACTGCTTTATGTTCATTGCATGTTAAGCAATTTTACCATGAGATGAACTACCAATAGGAATTTTAGCTAACAGAGATTTGGCGACAGCAGCTGCCTTATATCTAAATCCAGCCCAGCACCAGGAATGCTCCGGGCCTACTCAAGAATGCAAATAATCCTTTCCACTAATATTTACAGGGTAATCTAAGATTGTTGGTAGAGTATTAAATTTGACAGTAAAAAAGTAATCAAGCATTCAGATTAATTTAAGTTGGCTGATTGAAATAAGTGAGTATTCAAGAAAATGTAATTGTGCTGGACAAAAAGCGGTTTCTAAAGTGGAGCGGTTTTACTTCCATGAATGGACTCGGGTGGTTTTCAGGTGCCTCAGAGGCAGGGCAGGGCAGGGCAGGCCAGGGCAGGTTTCTCCTGGATGGAGTTCACTCTCCCTACATTAGACACTGGAAAAACTCCCCCTACGCAGCAAACTTCAGAGGTTACTGATAATAATATACACTTGAAGTAGCTTAAAGGACTCCATCCAGAAAGTTAAAGTTTCTAAAAATTCTCTTTGCAGCTCAATATTAAAGAAAAAAAACAGATTTCTCTTGCTAAAAACGGGAGAAATTGTGAGGCATATATTTCAAGCCCGTTCATTCACCGCTTCATGCCCCTGTGGCTTGCCCCCAGTGGACTGTTTCATTGTCTACTTAGTCCTTCCTACTGTTCTACAGTTCCCCAGCTATGCATGCCATCTTTCCCACCATCCCTGTGTCTCCCATAATTCCCTTTCTCCCCCAAGACACTGCTTCGTTCCCATAATTCCTTGTCTCCCACAATTCCATTTCACTCTCATGACCCCCTTTCCTTTCCACACTGCTCCTTTCTTCCCATAATCCCTTGTTGGTCCCACAATTCCACTATCATTCCCTTCATCTCTTGTACTTCCCAGAATTCCATCTCTCTCCTATGATACCCTGTCCTTCCCACAATTCCCTGTTTTTCCTATAAGCCTTTGGTGTTCCCACATCCCTCTTTCTTTCCCATGAATCCTTGTCATCCCCACAATTCCATTTCTCTCCCATAATTCCCTGTCCTTCTCACCCTGCCTCTATATGCTCATAGCCCCTTAGACTAACCTGAATTCCATTTCAATTCCATGATGGCTGCATTCCCACAATTCCTGTTCATCCCATAATTCCTTGTTATTCCCCCAATGTTTTCTTTCTTATCCCCTGTACTTCCCACATTCTTTCTTTTCATAGTCCCACAGTTTCCTTATACATGGGATTTGGGGAAAGGTGTCATTATAAAGAGGAGTCACAAGGCAGCATGGGAAAGAAAGTTGAATTGTGGGAAAGATGGTTTCATGTGAGAAAAGGGAATCGTGTGAAAGAAAAGGGCTCATGGGAAAGGGGGGCATTGGGAATGACAAGGGATTATGGGAGAGAGGTAAATTGGGGAATGACAAGTCATCATGATAGAGAAGGGAATTGTGGGATAAAGGGCATTGTGGGTACAGCAGGTTATGGAAGAGGAAGGGGAATTGTGGGAGAAGCAAAGCACGTGGTAAAGACAGGGATCGTGGTAGCTATGGGGTGCTGTGGGAGGAAGTGTCCTGCGGGAATCACAGGTGATGGTGGAAAGGCAAGGGGTTATGGAGAGAGGAGAATTGTGGTCACGAGGGGAATTATGGGAGAGGATGGCGACAGACTGCTCTTGGGACAAAATGAAAAACCACGTGGTATGCACTGGGAGCCCATTTCATTTACGGGGTATCGGCCTCCTGACTCTCTCCTGAGGAGACGTGTTCCATTGTGCCCTGGCTTCATGAAACGAACCCTTGTACAGAGATCCCATGACTGCATGAAATTTTAATTTTCGCGTCGGGTTCTCAGAAAACGGTGAGAATCCGCCCGGGTTCTGTTCCCATGAACTCAGCTGGGGGTGAGAAATAAGCGAGCTGGCTGTTAAAGCTGCTTCTTCGGCCCTTCGCCGCCTTTCCTGTTTACGTGCACACCGATGACAGTGCACATCGATGACAGTGGTTGTGCACCGATGACAGCACCGATGACAGTGGCCGTGCACCGTGACAGTGCGCACCGATGACAGTGGCCGCGCACCAATGACAGTGCACACCGATGACAGTGTGCACCGATGACAGTGGCCGCGCACCGTGACAGTGCACACCGATGACAGTGGCCGCGCACTGATGACGGTGGACGCTCACCGTGACAGTGGCCGCGCACCGTGACAGTGGCCGCACACCAATGACAGTGGCCGCGCACCGATGACAGTGGCCGCTCACCGATGATGGTGGCTGCACACCATTGACGGTGGGCCACGCCACCACTCAGGGCCCTGGGTGCCAGGACGCCTGCACAGCCCTGGCGAAGTGCGAGCCGGTGACTTGTTTTATCATCACCCCGTGCTCAGGGGGTGCTCCTGGCCTGCCAGCAGGGCGTGTGCGTGACAGGGAGAAGGTGAATGCGGATCTATGACTTCTCGGCGCTCATCTGCCCCAGATGCACATGCCAGTCACCCCGAGACTGGGCGACCGGGAGAGGGTCCCACAGGCTGCAGTTTCAGCCGAACCCCTGTGTGCTCCAGCGCTCTGGGTGGTCCCACCTTGACCTTTGGCCTCCTGCAGCTGCACTTGCCCCTTCAGCTTGAGCTTCCGCCACTCGCAGCTCCGGGCTTGGCAGTGCGGGCCCCGCGGCGCCGCCTCGTTGCCCTGCACCTGGCAGGGTTTCCGTGCTCCGTGATGGGGGGCTGTGTTGGTCCCTGTGGGCGGGAGCGGGTGCCTGTGTGCTGAGGCTGGAGTGGGGGGGAGGATGGGTGAGGGGGAGGGTTTATTTTTTAAAAGGCATTTTTATTGATTTTAGAGAGAGAAGAAGGGAGAGGACGACAGAGATAGCAACATCAAAAATGAGAGAGAATCATGGACCAGCTGCCCCCTGCACGCCCTACACTGGGATCGAGCCTGCAACCCGGGCCTGTGCCCTGACCAGGAATCAAACCCTGGCCTCCTGGTTCATAGGTTGATGCTCAACCATGGAGCCACACCGACCGGGCAAGAGCTGGGGAGGGCTTTTAAACAAAGAGTGGGGCGCTGAGCTGTTTTATGGGGTACTGGCACCGGGTTAGATGCTCTACAGCAGGGAGGGACTTTCTGAGCGGGGTCTCTGAAGTAGCCCAGCCCCTGGGAGCTGTCAGAAAGGGGAGCTCCGGACCCGCCCAGATCTAGCCCGGGATCCTGACTCTGGGCCCAGGTTCGGTGACCACGGCTCTGCTTTCCTTATCCCATTTACTCCGCACGCCTGTCTGTGCAGGCGCTTTCCACTTGCTCAGCTGCTGGACACTGAGGCTGGATGTGTTCGCCCAGTGGTCGGCAAGCTCATTCGTCAACAGAGCAGCAATCCGCGGCTCTCGAGCCGCAGTTTGCCGACCACTGTGTTATCTGAGTGGTGAGCTGGTGGACGGGCAGGGCTGTGAGCTGAGGTCGGCTCGGTCCATGGCTCTGGAGGAGAGGCTGCTCATTGGGTGTGCCCTTGAACCCCAAGTTCACCTTGGCTACCTTTGCTTCCAGAGTCCACAGGCCTAAGGAAGTTAGGTGCGTGAGTGTGTGGCCCGCACTCTTGCGTGGGGGGCCGCCTTTCTTTTTCTACTTCATGTGCAGCTGTAGTGCTGGTTTTTAAAAGACCAAATCGTGTGCGGGTGTGTCCACGTGTATACATCGTTTGCACACGTGGCGAAGCAATGGCTATTTCCACCTGAACAGGCAAACAAAAGTCCTCAGCAGGGAGTGGCATGAAGGCCACGGGATTATGAGGAAGGCAGCCGGACATTGATTGTGGCCAGTCTCTGGAAATCTCTGAGCGGTTTCCCCGCATCTGGACCTGGGAAAATAACCCTTTATGGGCTGGTTTGAATAGTGGTCCAGAAGGTTGGGAATTGTCACAGCAATGCACGCGTGTTACAGGAACATCACAGCAATGCACGGGTGTTACAGGAACGTCACAGCAATGCACACGTGTTACAGGAATGTCACACCAATGCACGCATGTTGCGGGGGGGTTATTTCCAGCAAACCTTGTCAGCTTCTCCTCTCTCCAGTTGCCCTGACGGTACGTGACTGGTTGGTTCTGGCTGGAGCTGATGCCTGCTGATAGCAGGGCCACCATCTGTCCAGAAGCAGGCGGCTGGCTCTGCTTCCCTTTCAGCCCTCAGGGTGACAAGAGCACATTGAGGGGTCTAGGACCAAAGATGGGAAGCCAGTCCTGGTCCCAGACGTTTCTCTTAAAATTGACGAGAGAGAGAGAGAGAGAGAGAGAGAGAGAGAGAGAGAGAGAGAGACTTGGATGTGCTGTTCCCCTTATTCATGCACTCAGCGGTTGATTCCTGTATGTGCCCTGCCTGGGGATCGCACCCACCACCTTGGCGTATGGGGGCGAAACTCAACCCACTGAGCACGCAGCCAGGGCCCACGTGAGTTTTCTCCACGTGAAAAGCAGCCGGAGCCTCAGGGCAGAGAGGTTACCGTGCGGCCGGTGACTCAGGGGCGAGGCTCTGGGGTAGCGCCGAGGACAGAAAGTCTGACTCAGGGCAGGAGGAGCGCACACCTGTTCGCTGCCCACGTTCCCTGCAGACGCTCGACCGTTCCCGTGGGTGGCACCCGCTGAGCGGCTGCGCGTGTTTTCTGCGCGAGAAAAGCCAGGCCTCCACCTCACGCGGTGATTTGAGTGTGGATTCAGTTGGGAGACACTCAGGCTCAGTGTTCCCGAGGCTTTTTGGTTCATGGTTTCAGAAAGTGGTCAGATGGCCCAGCTGGTGTGGCTCAGTGGATAGAGCGTCAGCCTGTGGACTGAAGGGTCCCGGGTTCAATTCCGGTCAAGGGCATGTGCCTTGGTTGCAGGAACATCCCCAGTGGGGGGCATGCAGGATGCAGCTGATCCATGATTCTCTCTCATCATTGATGCTTCTCTCTCTCCCTCTCCTTTTCCTTTCCTCTAAAATCAACAAACACCTACTTTTTTAAAAAGAAAGTGGTCAAGTGCTTTCACGCCCGGGGGCAGGCCCAGTGCCTGTGGGTTTGCACCTGGCGGACATTTCATCAGGGAGGGACCCACCCTGCGGGGTGGGGTGCGGTGCTAGCACACACCTCCCTCAACCTTGGAGAAGCCGGTAAGCAGAGCGCACCAGCAGGTCAAGGGCGCGCTGGGCGCAGGCAGGCCCCGAAGTGCAGGTGGGCCGGCAGCGAGCCCAGCTTAGGTGGTGGGCACTCCCTGGCTGCCGGCAAAGCTAGCGGGAGCCCCAGGGAGACCCAGTTGCGGGGCAGAGGTGCGGCTGGGGCCCGAGGCACCGAGTCAGAGTTACCGCTGGGCTGCTGGTGCGACAGTCGGCGTGCATAGCGCCCTGGGGCTGGGCCGTCCGACACCTGGCTGCTGATCCAGCAGGTGCTCCCTGGCAAGGTCAAAGGGTCAAATACCTGATGGCTCTGTTTGTGTCTGGGCCGAGGCAGAAACCCACCTCCTCCTGGGTCAGCGGGAGGCGAGGCTTATCTGTTGGTTCCCTGAGCAGAAGGGGGCCAGATGGGCGGGGTTTCACATGACCTTACACTTGGAAGCAGAGGAGATGGCCGAGGGAGCTGCGGCCCCTCCTCCTGGGATTGTTTCCTGCCAGGGACAAACACAAGGTCTCCGCAGGGCTGGCCCAGGGAGGCGGCAGGCGACCCTCACTCTGTTTACTGTTTCCTAGGATACAGCAGGCCTGAGCGAAGCCATCCCAGCACTCACATTTGCAGTGCAGCGTGCCCTCACTGGCCCCAGGCTGGGAGGTGCGCAAGTCTGTCCACCCTCTGTCCACCCTCTCTGGGGGGACAGTGGACCACCATTTCTCTGCTCAATGCCTGAGGGTTCCGTGCGCTCTGAGCTTCTGAAACCTGCCCCTGGGCAAGGCTTGAATGAATGGGTCTGGTGTTGGGTTCTGAGTTGCAAGCTGTCTCTGCCGCAGCTTCTCCTGCGTCTCTGCATCCCCAGCCTCCCCTCCGGCCCCCCAAGAGACGCCCTGCACCCCGGGTCACTCAGTTCTGGAGACACTGAGCCGGGAATGCTCACAGCAAGCTCATCCCCTTGTCTGGCTGGCGGAACTGAGGACCCAGGGCCAGAGCTATTTCAGTTGCAAGAAAGCAAAGCTTAAACCCACACCCTCGTGGAGAAAGGAATGCAGGCCCCCGCCCGCCCGGCTGGGCGTCTCCAGATGCGCCTCCCCTCCCCCACCCACTCATGTGTTGTCTCCTAGCTGGCTTCATTTCTTCTTTTCTAGAATATGTTCTTATTGATTTCTGAGAGGAAGAGAGAGGGAGAGAAAGAGTGGGGGGTGGGGGCGGTGGGGAACATCAATGATGAGAGAGAATCGTGGACCAGCTGCCTCCTGCCTGCCCTACATTGGGGATGGAGCCCGCAGCCCGGGCAAGTGCCCTGACCGGGAATCGCACCGTGACCGTGACCTCTTGGCTCCTAGGTGGACGCTCAGCCGCTGAGTCACACGGGCCTGCCGGGCTGAAATTTTGACTTAAAAAAAATAAATAAACTGATATTTAGTCTCCCCCCCCACCCATTCGCCCGCCTCCTGCCTGGACTGCAGCTCCTCTCCCGCCCCATCGGTCCTGCACGCTGTCCTGGAAATCCTGTCACCTGAACCTGTTCGCAGACCTGGTCCTCCACTCCTTGCCTTTGGCCTCTCGCTCCCCGAGGTGGCCTTTGTCTCTGTCTGCACGTGCAGCCCAGCCTCCTCTTCCTCGGGCCCTGCCTGGTGCCTGCCCGCCAGCTCTCCTGGCCTCGGCTCCCTCTCATTAGTGCCCGATTGTGTGCCCACACTGTGCCCGCGGGTGGCAGATGCGGATATTGGTCCAGGCGGGCCCGCTGCCTGGAGGGTGTAGGGTGTCTGCTCCTGCCTGTGGCTGAAGAGCCCAGAAGACGCTGGCAGTGCCTGTGTCAGGAGGTGTCGGGGACAAGGACAGAGCGAGGTCCAGTTTGGGGAAAGGTGGCCGGAAGGGCCCTAGCCAGTATGGCTCAGTGGCTAGAGCGTCGGCCTGCAGACCGAAGGATCCCGGATTGGATTCCGGTCAAGGGCAGGTGCCTCCGTTGCAGGCTCCTCCCCGGCCTGGGCCCTGGTTGGGGCGAGTGCAGGAGGCAGCCAGTCACTATGTCTCTCTCACATCGATGTTTCTCTCTGTCTCTCCCCTCCCTTTCACTCTCCCTAAAAACCGCCGTGGGTGAGAATTAACAAGAAAAACAAAGGCTGCAGGGAGGGGCTGGATGGAGAGGCTCCCCCGGGACAGCAGGGCAGGCGGGGAGGAGGCGCGGGCCAATGACCGAGGACCGAGGAGGGGGATGCAGACCGAGAAGCGTGGAGGAAGAGGGAGGCAGACCCAGGGGGACCAGCCATCAGCCGAGGGCTTGCGGCCCAGCGGAACCTCTCTGTCCTGGCGGGGTCTCCCTACCCCGACTCCCTGCCTGTTCCAGGTGACGGGGGCGCTGTCCCCAAACGGGAGACCCATCCTTTGGGGAGAAAAGGGAGCCCAGGCAGCGTGAGTGTGGTGGGGGCTTCAGAGATGAGCGGAAGCGGCCCCACGTGCAGACACACCACCCAAGTGCTGCCCCTGGGCCGGGGTCCTGTGGAACCCGGAGAGGCTGGGGAGGAAGGGGTGTTTGCGAGGGTGCTGTCTGGCCTGCTTCTACCTCAGAGTTCACGGAGGTGGGGGTGGGGAGGAGTGGGGGGGCTCCGCATGGATTCGTGCCGAAGCTTCACCAGCTCCCCCAGCAGGAAGAGGCTGGAGGCTGCGTTGGCAGGCCTGCTGCCCGCTGGCCCTAACCTGCCAGGCAGGTCATGTCTGGCAAGGCCATCCCTGCCAAGGTCGCTTCTGTTCTCCTCGTGGTTCGGTGCCCGGAGGCTGCCTTCGTGGCCAGGGAAAGGTCCCACAGAAGCCACGCCGCTTTGGGGAAAACAGCGCCGTGTTTGCTGTAAACAGAGACCTAGTATTTCCCTCTGCAAACTGAGCCAGGAGATTGCTCTCCGGACAGGTGACTCAGGTCAGACAGCCGGGGCTGCGGTTGTCCGGGGGACCAGGAGCCGTGAGGAGAAGGGCCAGGGTATATGTGTGCAGAGGGCGGGGATGTGGCCGGTTATTCTGGGAATAAGTCAGCCTGTCTGACCCTCCCCTCCCTTCCCCTCCCCCCTCCTCCCTCTCCTCCTCCTCCTCCTCCTGGCCCCAGTTCCTTCAGTCCACCCCTCTCTTTTCTTGCCAGGGAGCGCAGGTGAAGTAGGTACCCCCATGAGCCTCAGTTTGCTCATCCGTAAAAGGGGGAGGGGCACTCCACCTGTAACACTCCTTCCGCAATCCCCGGGCCTGTTTCTGATGCTTAGATGGTGCCCAGCAGATTGGCGCTCAGAATTGCTAAGAACATCGCTGAGCCTCGCGTGCATCTGTGGGACCCCTCATCTGTGGACCCTCATCTGTGGGAGCCCTACATCTGGGGACCCCTCATCTGTGGGAGCCCTATACTGGGATCCCCTCATCTGTGGGAGCCCTACATCTGGGGACCCCTCATCTGGGGGAGCCCTACATCTGAGGGCCCCTCATCTGTGGGAGCCCTACATCTGGGAGACCCCTCATCTGGGGGAGCCCTATACTGGGATCCCCTCATCTGTGGGAGCCCTTCATCTGGGGGCCCCTCATTTGTGGGAGCCCTACATCTGGGGGCCCCTCATCTGTGGGAGCCCTACATCTGGGGACCCCTCATCTGGGGGAGCCCTACATCTGAGGGCCCCTCATCTGTGGGAGCCCTACATCTGGGGGATACCTGCCTTCCCTTGCCAGCTCCCCTTCTCCCTGCACCGCCCGCCTGCTCCCTAGTCGCCTGGCTTTGCTTCTGTCTCTTTCCCTTCCCATGCCCCCCCTCCTTTCCTCTCACAGCTCCACTCGGGGGTAGGGTTCCGCCTGTCACTTTCACCAGCCTCACTGTCCCCCTGCTTGTGAGGCACCGCCTCCCCTCATCCATGGCTGGACCCTCTGAATAAAGAACATCGAACTCGTTTAAAAACAGTCACCCATTGGAGGCACCATTCAGTGACTGAGCAAATTCAGAGTTGTGTGTCCATCACTGCAATCCAATTTGGGGGCACTTCTGTCACCCCCAGAAGATCCTTTGTGCCCACTAAGCCGTCTGTCGCTGGTCCACCCCAGCCCTGGCAGCCACAGTCTCCATTCTGTCCCTGTGGGTTTGCGTGTTCGGGTCGAGTCATCCACCTGCAATCACATACTTGGCCTGCGTGTCTGGCTGCTTTGGCTCAGCATCCCATGTTCAAGGTTCATCCATGTGGTAGCATGTCAGCGCTGTGCACCACCTCCACTTCTTCATTTGTCCACCCCTCCCCGTGCGCCTTCCCCCACTAAAATACTTTTTAATATATTTCGTTGATTTCAAAGAGGAGGGGAGAGGGAGAGAGAAACATCCATGATGAGAGAGGATCATGGGTTGCTGCCTCCTGCATGGCCCACACGGGTTTGAGTCCCCAACCCAGGTAGGTGCCCTGATTGGGAATCGAACTGCAACCTCCTGGTTCCTAGGTCAACTCCCAACCACTGAACCACACCGGCCAGGCCGGATGCACATTGTTATTGTCTTCCCGAGCCACACTGCACAGCGTGTGGGTGGTCCCCACCTCCTGCGGGCACCCTGGGGGGTGGCCAGGCTCTGTGGCCTGGGGGGGCAGGTGGCTCAAATCTTTAGAATATTAATTCCATCACTTGTAAACAGGCTTTTTTTTTTTTTCAAAGAAAGAATGGAAAGGAGGGAGGAGAGAAACACCAGTGTGAGACACATATCCCCTGGCTGTCCCCCACATGCATGCACCCCGACCATGGCCAGGAATCGAGCCTGCAACCAGGTACTGGCCCTTGACCGGAATCGAGCCCAAAACCCTTTAGTCTCAAGACCAACGCTCTAACCACTGACCAAACCGGGCAGGGCAGCAGGCATTTAAAAAAATATAGGATTGCTAGAAAAACCTAATAAAGCAAATATTTGAAAAATGTGTTTCTTGTCATCTCCGTCTGACCTCAGGAAGTCACTCGGAATTCTTGCAGCGTGGACAGAAATCCAGCTTCATCAGACTGACAGCTCAGGGGAGGCCTCGGCCGCCAGGGGAGGCGTGGGCTCCTTAAGATAAAAGCGGGGTGCACAGGTCCTGGCTTGCCCTCCTGCAAGTGCGGCCCATGGACTGAGCTGGGGGGCGAGCGGCAGGCGCCTGGGGCAGTGGGTGGGGTCTGCCCTGCGTGGCTGCTGTCTTCGTGGATGGGAGCCGGCCGGCTCCAGCTCCCACTCCACAGGGTCACAGTCTTCTGGGGCCTAGCAGGGTGCCTTCTGGGGCTCTGCAGTCCGTCTGGTCTCGAGTCCTGGATCAGCCACTAGGCGATGGGGTCACTGGGCAGTAGAAGAGCTGGAAGCAGTGGTCCCGGGCACTTCCTAAGGGCACAGGAGGGCGGAGTAAGGTGGGGACTTCCGGCCAGGAGCTGGCTGGGACCGGTCTGCGAGGCTCGGGGCTGGGGGTGACCAGCCCCACATCATAGACCAGGTCCTGACTACTGAGGAGAAAGGGTTAAAGGAGTCTGCATGGAAGTGTCTGGAATAGCCAGCAATTCACCAGAGCATATTCTTTCTTTCTGTAAATTACTTACAGCAGGTCCAAACCTAAGCCCTCCCTAATCACCCCCAAAAGAAACAGCCCTCAAGCATTTTAAGACACCTTTTGTTTTTAAAAATATATTTTTATTGATTTCAAAGAGGAAGGGAAAAGGGAGAGAGAGAGAGAAACATTGATGATGAGAGAGGGAGGCATGGATCGGCTGCCTCCTGCACACCCCACACTGGGGTTCAAACCCACAACCTGGGCCTGTGCCCTGACTGGGAATCAAACCTGGAAACCTTCAGTCCACAGGCGGACGCCCTATCCACTGATCCACACCGGCTAGGACTCAGCCGCCTTCTGCATGCCTCAGTTAATTTGCAAAGCTCTTGCACGCGATGGGCAGAGAGGCTTCAGCGCCAGCCACTCGGTGCAGCCCCGTCTTCCCAGGAGGGAAACCAGAGGCCCCGGCAGAGGCCCGGGTGCGCCCCCACAGCGGCGCCTCTTTCATCACTGACATGGCAGCAGGTGGCTCTTGGTGCTGATAGATGGCACTGAACGGTGACACCGGATCTGAATCATTTCTGTCACTTCTTCAGGGGGCGCTGGACTTCACCGGCAACAGTGTGTGCGCCCCATGTGCCAACTGGTGGGGGGCAACGTGGTGGCTTGGGGGAGGGCGAGCTTCCTGCGGGTCCCCTGCTGTGATAGGCTGCAGCACGTACTGGTGCTGGGTCACCTTCTCTGTCACCTGCATTCCCCTGGTACCTGATCAGAGAGGAAACCCTGTTTGTTAATGGGGTTCGTCCGGAGTCGCCCCACAGGGGCAGGCAATTTGATGTTTTAAGGGGGGCAATTTGCGAATGAGCTATGCAGTGAATTTTGTGCATTTCTTATGGATCCAGGGGCCACATAGACAGTCTGTAAATATATATTGTGACATATTTATGCATTTCTGTTCTCTGTTATATGTTCTGGAGCGTTATTTTCTATTTTTTCATATCACTTCATATTATTATTTTTTAACCATGTCTTCGTGCTTTCTTCCTCAGGACTTCACCGGTCCTTCCGGTCTTTGATTTCTCTCTCTCACGGATGCTGTGTTCTTTGGAAGCGTGTTTAGAGCAAGGGAATGGCCTTTTACGCTTCCTCCGAAAGGAGTTCACCTTCTGAAGAATAAGAATTCTATGTGTGTGTGGGGGAGGCATCGGGATTTTAGAGATGCTTAGATGGGGCGTGGCCAAAAGAAGGTTGCGAACCCCTGGCACGGAGGCTCAGGGCCTCCCACCCGCCTAACCCTGCGGCCAGCCAGCGGGCGGGGGTGCGCCTCCGTTCCTATCCGGCATTCTTGTCAGAGCGATGGCCAGCAAGCTGTGAGCTCGGGCGTGGAGCCGGCTGCTTCTATTTTCATAGCCGCTGAGTGAAAACAGATTGCGGGCCTGTGAACGGACTTGGAGCGTGGAATAGTCGGCAGCAACTACAGCTGCCGTTTATGAGGCGTTTACACGGCACCGAGCGCTGCCTGTGCCACAGAGGGGAAGCCCGGCAAAGGTGGAACATGGCCAGCGGTTTGCCCGCGTCTTTATATCTTATCCTAGCTGGTAAAGAGGGATATGCTAATTGGCCATCACTCCGTCACAAAGGTGGCTGCACACAAAGGAGCCTTAATGGGCAATCAGCAGGGACCTGAGGCCACGCCCTCTCCCGCCCCGTGGGGCTTGACAGGGGACCTCAAGGTGCACTTCCTGTCCTGGTGCTGGGCCAGGGGACCTGAGGCTGCGCCCCCCGCTGCCCCTCACCTGGCAGGGCTTGATGGGGGACCTCAAGGCACGCCTCCCGCCCTTGAACCTCTGCCCAGAGACACTGTGGCTTGAATTTTCCCACCGTAGATTTGCCTGTTTGCCCTTTATGTACATGGAGTAAGAACACTTTGTGTCGAGCTTTTTTCACTCCATCTTACGTTCCTGAGATTAAGTTACTGCTGGGAGCAATAGCAGTTCGTTCCTTTTCTTTGCCAAATGTCAGCTGTTTTTCTTCTTATTTTTAAGGGCCCTTTGCAAACGTTTAGTGGCTCTGACCTTCTTGGGGTCCCTTTTCATCCTTCCCGGATAATGGCCATCTTGGACACAGATCTGGCCTCTGCGTTGCTCTGAGCCCCTGCCAGGTCACTGGTGCGGGGCCTGCCCTCCAGGGAATGCTGGTCTCGGCCGCTTCTAGCTGTTTCCCCAGCGGCTGGGCGTCCCGCTAGCCCACCGCCCCTGGGGTCAGTTGCTTCCATGTTCTGCACACGGCGAGGCTGTGAGGGGCTGGTGGTGGTGATGGTGGTGTGTGTGGGGGTCTTAGAGATGCAATCTGGACTCCCAGAAACATAACATCCCACCTTTACTAATATATATATATATATATATATATATATATATATATATATGTATATATATATATATATATATGTATGTATATGTATATATATATATGTATGCATATGTATATATATATATAAAATTGATTTTTTACAGAGAAGGAGAGGGATAGAGAGTTAAAAACACGGATGAGAGAGAAACATCGGTCAGCTGCCTCCTGTACTTCCCCCACTGGGGATGTGCCTACAACCAAGGTACGTGCCCTTGACCAGAATTGAATCCGGGACCCTTCAGTCCACAGGCCAACGCTCTATCCACTGAGCCAAACAGGTTAGGACAGTGGTCGGCAAACTGAGGCTCTCGAGCCACATGCAGCTCTTTGGCCTCTTGAGTGTGGCTTTTCCACAAAATACCACGGCCTGGGCGAGTCTATTTTGAAGAAGTGGCGTTAGAAGAAGTTTAAGTTTAAAAAATCTGGCTCTTAAAAGAAATTTCAATTGTGCTGTTGATATTTGGCTCCGTGGACTGATGAGTTTGCTGACCGCTGGGTTAGGGCATACATAACATCTCACCTTTAAAAGGGATTCGCTGCCCGAATGTCACCTTTGATGTGTTGGGTTTTCTCTTTTAAATATATTTTCATTGACTTGGAGAGGCAGAGGGAGAGAAACATCGATGAGAGAGAAACCTCAATCAGCTGCCTCCCACCACACGGGCATGGGCCGCAAAGGGATGGTGCTTTAGGGCTGTCCCGTCCAAGTACCACAGCAGAGGTGCTTAAAGCCAGCTAGACGGTCTCATATTGTGGGGGCTGGGAGCCTGGGATGGAGGTGTCCCCCTGTATTCCTGGGTGTGTGAGCACCTCATCCGCTTCCATCCTCACTTGCTCTGCTACCGTGTATATCTGTGTCCAGATGTCCCCTTCTCGTTGCCATGGGGTGGGGGCAGGTTCACATCTGCAAAGACTCTATTTCCAAATAAGGTCACATTCACAGGCCCCAGGCGTTGGGACTTGGCCTTATCGCTTTAGGGGATGAAATTCAGCCCACACCGGGTAAGCAAGGTTTTTCCTGAGATAGAACCTCCGTGCAGAAAAGCGCTCACACCGTGAGGTGGACATTAGAGGGTTTTCACACCAAGACCACACTGGCACACGATCGGGGCAGGGGAGGGACACGAGAGGCTGGCCAGCTGGTCAGGAACTGCAGGAGGGCTGCAGGGCATGTGTGGCCCTCTGGCTCAGTCCAGATCATGGGGACCCCAGCAGCAAGCTAACCTACAGGCTGACTGCCTGCCCCTGGTGGTCAGTGCATGTCATATCGAGCAGTTGAACGGCTTTAGCATATCATTAGCATATTACGCTTTGATTGGTTGAACGGCCAACGGACACTTAGCATATTAGGCTTTTTTATTGATTTCAGAGAGAAAGGGAAAGGGAGAGAGAGAGAGAAATATCCATGGTGAGAGAGAATCATTGATTGATTGCTTCCTGCAGCCCCCCTACTGGGGTTCAAGCCCACAACCCAGGCATGTGCCCTTGACGGGAAATTAAACCCAGGACCCATCAGTCCGCAGGCTGATGCTCTAGCTGGCCAGGGCGGAGAGACAGTCTTCAGAAAAACCAAAACCAAAACCAAGCACGTAGAAAGGCACCACCCTTTCAAGGGCAGGCTCTGTGGGAAGGCACTTCCGGGCTCCTCCGCCAGGCATGTGCTTTTAAGCGTTCATCTCTCCACTGACCATGCCTTTGCAATGGCGAGGGCTTTGATCCCAAGCAAATGGCACTTGTCATTTTGCCATGTTCCACGCCCCAGGCTACCAGGCATGAGATCCTGAGGTGGTCTCTTAAAGGAGAACATTCCGATTTACTGTTTCCTACTTAGAACTGTGACCTCAATGTCAAGATTTGGCCAAAGGACTCCCCGCAGTGGCGCTGGTATTTGAGCTATGTTTGGAATCCCGGCCTTACCTCCGCCGACTTTGTTTTCAGACTCCTCGGCCGACATTTTTGAGAGGGAGGCCGTCATGGAAGAGACTGCCTCCCCCCTTTTGAAGACAGTAACTGAAGATCTCAGATATTTCCACGTCAGTTCCAAAAGATAAGCGTATGTGCCGCCGCACATTCTGTCCCTGAAAGGATGGACCAAAGCACAGGAGATGGAATGAAGCCAGGCCCAGGCCAGCGGCAAAAATGGCCTTGACCTTGACGCTTTGCCATGACTTTGATGATTGGAATCACCTGGACCCAGAACAAAATGACGCTCCAGGGTGTGGCGAGTGTTCGGCATCTCTGTGCCTGGCCCCGCACCCTCTGCCCATCGTAAGCTGGGCACGCAGTGAACTCGGTGTTCTCTGCTGACGGTGGGTAATTCAGGCCGCAACGTGGGAGAAGGTAGAGGCGGGCTCCTAAGTAAATTCCCACATCCGGGCCCAACTTTGCAGCCCCTGAACCTACCTGCCCTGGCGGAAGCTGCCGCATGCCTGGGAATGGAAACAAAGCCACTTTGAGTCTCTTTTGTTTTTAATAATATTTTTATTGATTTCAGAGAGGAAGGGAGAGAGGGAGAGAGCGATAGAAGCATCCATGATAGAGAATCATGGGTTGGCTGGCCTCCTGCACGCCCCACACTGGGGATAGAGCCTGCAACCCAGGCATGTGCCTGGCCGGGAATCGAACCGTGACCTCCTGGTTCATAGGTCGATGCTAGACCACTGAGCCGCGCCAGCCAGGCCCATGTGTCTTGCTCTTCATTGAAAACACAAATACAGCAAGACAATTGTTTTCCTCAGCCTGTCCCTCCATAGTTGTTGTTGTTTTTTAGCTATAAAAGCTAATGACATTTTGCTGTTTGGAAGGAATTCTGCTCGGTGCCGCTTTGAAAAGGCTGTAAACAGTCGAGGGGAGCGAGCCGTGTTTATGAAGAACCATGACTCACTCCGCAGCCTCGTGTCGCCGGCGGAGCCGGTCCGGTCACCTCGGCCGCCCAGCCGGTGCGCTGGCCCCGGGCCCGCCTGGCTCTCACATCCCACCCGGACGCCTTGGCCTCCCCCTCGCGGTTGCCCAGCAGCAGCCGCCTCTAGGCACGTGTCTTTGTTCCCCGCCAGAAGAAAGGGGACAGAGTGGCCCCAGATGTTGCTGCCCCTTTGATGCCGCGAGTGAAGCTTCCCTCAAAGCGTTCCTCCGGCGTCTGCTTCCGTCCCCTGTCAAGGCCACCGCCCCCTGGGAGGGCGGCGAGGCTCTGCCGGCTCTGCGGGGAGCCCCCCTCCTGGGAGAGCGGGGCCCTCCGCCACCAGAGAGGGTCCCACTCCTCACGGTGGGAGGGCACTGCTTCCAAAGACGCCATCCATCCGGGATGCGGGGGAGTGTGAGGCCTGAAAGAGGTGTCGCCCTGGCCGGTGTGCTTCAGTGCTTAGAGCGTCGTCGGCGCACAAATCTGCCGGTTCGATTCCCAGACAAGGGCACGTACCTCTGTTGCTTGGAGAGGGGTAGGGGACTTGAAGGGGGGCCTCTCAGCAAAGCCGTGGACGAAGAGAAAGCGCAGGGGACCTTGACACATGGCACCGTGGGCTCTAACACGGTGGGAGTTGTGTGCGGCAGAGAGCAGGGCGGGAATTACTGACTCTGGCTGCCCTTTGGGGTGACATGTGTGTGATCTTCTACCTGGTTTTACTTTGGTCTCCCCTAGTCTTCAAAGCAAAGGAGCCCTGGCGGGTGTGGCTCAGTGGATAGAGCATCGGCCTGCGCATGGAAGGGTCCCAGGTTCGATTCCTGGTCTAGGGCACAGGCCTGGGTTACTGCTCTGTCCCTAGTGGGGGGTGTGCAGGAGGCAGCCGATCCATGATTCTCTCTCATCATTGATGTTTCTCTCTCCCTCTCCCTTCCTCTCTGAAATCAATACAAGTATATAAAAATAAATAAAAGCTCTTGAGCAAAATATGTTACTGTAAAAAAACCCACATATTTTAAAAACAAACAAAAAGCAAAAGGAAGGGCCAGTGATGGGTGAGGTCGCCCACATTTTGCCACTGAAAGACGAAGGGGCGCCGAGTCGCCGCTAGGGAGGGGCAGCTCCTGGCCAGCCGCCTCTGAGCGAGTGGCACATGTCACCGGGCAGCCTTATCTGAAGGAGCAGCCACTAAAGATAAATCGCGTGTGGAAAGCGGGCGCTTTGTTCCCGAGCGGGGAGTGCCTTTTCCTGTCTCTGGGTCGCCTGTCCGCTCTTCCCGACGGCCTTTTCCCTTAAAAACTTCTGGATGAACGCTGAGATGCTCCCCCTGCGCGCTGCCCGAGGCCCGGGAGGAGCAGGCCCTGCCGGTTCTTGGTGTTCGGCGACCAGCGTGGCCCAGGGACTGTGCGTGGCTTTCCCTTCTGAGGTCAGGATGGAAACAGCCTTCAGGCAGGAGCGCGCTATCTTAGCGGATTCTTTAAAAATATTTAAAAAAGTATTTTTACTGATTTCAGAGAGGAAGCGGGGGAGGTGGAGAGAGAGAAACATCAGTGATAGAATGAGATAGAAACATGTGCCCTGCCCGGGAATCGAACTAGTTCTTAGGTTGATGCTCAACCACTGAACCAAGCCAGCCAGGCCTTTAGAAAATGTTAATTCTCATCTGAGGATATGCTTTAAAAAGAGGATGGGAGGGAGGGAGAAAGGAAGATGGAGAAACATCCATGTGTGTATGAGAGAGAAACATCAATGTGTGTGTGTGTGTGTGTGTGTGAGAGAGAGAGAGAGAGAGAGAGAGAGAGAGAGAGAGAGGTCAATCAGCTGCCTCCCGTACTCACCCTGACCAGGGATTGAACCTGCAGCCTTCCGGTGCACAGGATGGCGCTCCAAGCAGCCGAGCCCCCGGCCTGGGCTCTGAGTGGTGCTTGGAGAGACACTGCCTGTCGCCCTGCGGCACTCATCGGCCTGGGCTGGAGGAAGCAGGTGCCATTTGGGTTTGTCCTGCGAGAGATGAAGGTCTTGCTGTGGGCTGGATGGGGCGCAGGGACACCAACAGGCAGCAATGCGGGGTGTTAGGGAGGCAGGTGGGGGATCCCGGTGTGCGTCCCAGAGGATGAGCAGGTCGCGCCAGGTGGATGGATGCTGTGTCCAAAAGGGGGGTGGGGGTGCATAGAGGGGCCCAGTCAGCCAGGCCTGGAGGCCAGCAAGGTCGCTCTCTGTGGGGAAAGGCAGCTTTTGGTTCCGGGGTGTTGGGACAGGCCTGATGGGGTCCAGACCTCAGGGCGTGTTTGCTTGGTAGCAGTGGCATCCATTCAATGTGAGGCTCCGAGGCCCCTTCGCTGGCCTTGGCATTGTGGCTGGAGACCAGAGAGGGCTGGGCTTCCTGCGGGGTGTGTGGGTTGCCCAGGGGGAAGGGCTTTACAGGGCAGGGGGCGAGTTTCCCAGGGGGAAGGGCTTTACACGGCAGGGGTGGGGTTGGGGGGAGGTTGAATGGGATTTTAGGTTAAATGGGATTTTAGGTTGAATGGGATCTTAGGTTGAATGGGATTTTAGGTTATTTTCTCTTTGCTCCACAAGGGCCAGCATGACTGTCTCAGATGCTTGATCCTTATTCTAGAGCTGGTTCTCAGTGGGGGGACGGGGGTCCCTCAGGGGACATTGAGTAACACCTGGAGACATTGTGATGATTACAACTTGGGGTTGGGGTTGCCGCTGGCCTCGGGGGGTGGAGCCCAGGGAAGCTGTTAATGACCTTCATACAGCGCACAGGGTGCCCACCACGGAGCTCGGTTGGCCCAAATGTCAGCAGTGTGTGGGGACGAGCAGGGTGAGGACCTGTTAGAGGCGTCAGAGCTCCCGTGATCTGGGAGAAGGTCCCCAAGAAAGGGTGGGGGACCCTGGGCGGAAGGGTGCCTCCAGGATTCCCCATCCAGCGTGGGAGCCCATGGTAGCGGTCCCCTCTGCGCAGCCACCTGCTGGCCTGAGGCAGGCATCTTCTGGGGTCCGGGGCCTCAGTGGGAGTGAGGCCGCACCGTGGACCGTGGTGTGAAGACTGGCTGGGCCGCCGGGCACTTGTGCCCTGTGACCGTGCCGTCCGCTATGGGGACAGTGGCTGCTGTGTCATTCCTGCCTTCCGCCCTCGGGCAGGTTGTCCCGTCTAACAGATTGCCACAGGCGGAGATGAGGGGAAACGTGTCCCATCTAACCAAGAGGCCTGCCACTGGGCCTGCGTCACCAGCTCCTGAACCTGCGTATTGTGTACTTTCCAAGGGCATGGGGGGAAACACACGCTTCCTCCCCCCCCCCCCCTTTGTTTGCTTGCAGTCCCGGTGATTTGAACCAGGATGTATTGCAGAATTTGTGTCGGAGCCTGAGAACTTTCTGCCTCTCACGTCAGGTGGTGTTTTTATGGGGGAAACGGACATAGCTTCCAGCTAGCCCACTTAGGCCGAGCTTTGTAACACGCCCACTTAAAATGGCAACTTTCTGGGTTTTAGAAGTTTTCTGGAACATACAGCTGAACAAGGAGGAGGAGACTGAGTTTCAAGGACACAATGAGGACATCTAGGATAACTGAGCTTTGGGATTTTAACCCCGCAAACCATCTAGCTCTGTATATAAAAGCCCAGCAACTGGGACAGCAGAATGACCAGAACAAGCAGAATGACCCGTGGTTATGACGTGCACTGCGGCAGCCAACCAGCCCCAATGTCCCCCCCCTCTGGTCCCCAACACCCCTATCAGGAACCAACTGCCCGTGGCCCCTTCTCCCACTGGCCCAGCCTGATGGGCCCCCATCGGGGTGGGCTGGCTGGACCCTACCCTTGCACGGATTTGTGCACCGGGCCTCTAGTCTTGCATAAAGGACTTGGAAAGCACCTTGCCTACATAGCATGGAGTCTTGTATGTGAAGCTGGCTTCCGTTATTTATTTATTTTGAAAAATTATTTTTAAATATATATTTTCTTGTTTTAGAGAGGAAGGGAGATGGGGAGAGAGATAGAAACACCAGTGATGAGAGAGGATCATGGATAGGCTGCCTCCTGCACACCCCACACTGGGGATTGAGCCCACAACCCAGGCACATGCCCTTGACTGACATCGAACCAGGACCCTTCAGTCCATAGGCTGATGCTCTATCCACTGAGCCAAACTGGCTAGGGTTATTTTTTTTTTAAATATATTTTTATTGATTTCAAGAAGGAAGGGAGAGGGAGAGAGAAAGAAACATCAATGATGAGAGAGAATCATGGATCAGCTGCCTCCTGCACTCCCCACACTGGGGAATGGAGCCCGCAACCCGGGCAGGTGCCCTGACCGGGAATCAAACCATGACCTCCTGGTTCATAGGTCGATGCTCAGCCACTGAGCCACGCCGGGCAAGCAGTAGACGAGATTTTTGGACTAGATCACCCCTCATCTTTCTGAAACCTTCCCTGGTGCTCAGCTGCCGCCAACCTTGTAATCTATTATTTCCTCCCGGTCCATGCCCGTCTGTCACTGCACTCCTCATGCAGAATGTGTATCTGTCAGCGTCTCGTTTGCAGGTAGAAACCATAGAGCAAATTTGAACGGCGGATGCTTAATACAGAGCCTGAGTCTGCAAACCGGCCAAATACCGACCCCGCCCTGTGCGCTGTCTCGTCTGCCCAGCAAGGTGGACAGTCGCCATAGAGACCTGCGGCCCCACGAGGCCTGACACATTAGTGCTCCATGGCTCTGCGTGGAAGAGTGTGCCGGCCCCAGGCAGGAAATTAACCATTAACAGATGATTGCTGACTATCGATCTGTGGTGGCCTAATGATTAACCAGCAGCTCCCACGGGGGAGAGGATGCTAAGGAATTCGGCGAGCGTGCCCCTCAGACAGTCAGGTGTCCTCGGAGCGGGTGTGCCTGCGGCCCCTGGACAGTGGACAAGGTCACTGAGTGCCACAGGCCAGCTGGCGGGCAGGCAGCTCCGCGGGCAGCAGCTACTGGTGCGCCCGGGACTGTGAGTGCCACCTCCCGGGAGGCCACCGAGGCGCAGCTCACCGGGAAGCCGGCCACCACAGTGCCAGGGGGACTTTCCAGGGAGGCCCGTGGGGGCGGTGCCACACCGTTCCAGGTGGCTGCCTGGGGCACTGGAGCGGCCACGGGAAGGCAGGCTAGAGTCCAAAGTCGCAGCCTCCTCCGCAGTGTCCCGCCAGCGCCCTCTACCAACCGGCTGCCCTCTCCAGGGCGCTGCCGGCCACGGGGGATGCTGGTGGGGCACGTGGTGCCAACCGGGCAGCGCTGTCATAGGTTGTGTATAGATCTCTCTTGTCTTTATCTTATATGTTGGTGATTTCAGAGAGGAAGGGAGAGGGAAGCAGAGATAGAAACATCAATGATGAGGGAGAATCATGGATCGGCTGCCTCCTGCACGCCCCCTACTGGGGATTGAGCCCGAAACCGGGGCCTGTGCCCTGACTGGGAATCCAACTCCTGGTTCATAGGTTAAGGCTTAACCACTGAGCCATGCTGGCTGGCTGTTTCTTGATTGTAGCTTCCCCGGCAGGCAGCAGTGTTCAGAAAATGCCCCTGAGCCCCAGTTGGTCTAGCTCAGTGGTTGGAGCATTGGCCTCGGACTGAAAGGTCCCGGGTTCCGTTCCAAGACCAGGGCATGTGCTTGGGTTTCAGGCTCGATCCCCAGTAGGGTGTGTGCAGGAGGCAGCCAATCCATGATTCTCTCTCGTCAATAAAAAAAGAAAAAGAAGCCAAAACGGGTTTGGCTCAGTGGATAGAGCGTCGGCCTGCAGACTGAAGGGTCCCAGGTTCGATTCTGGTCAGGGGCATGGACCTTGGTTGCGGGCACATCCCCAGTAGTGAGCGTGTAGGAGGCAGCTGATTGATGTCTCTCTCTCTCATTGATGTTTCTAACTCTCTATCCCTCTCCCTTCCTCTCTGTAAAAATTCAATAAAATATATTAAAAAGAGACAAAGAAGATGCCTCTGAATGTTACTGTCCAGAAACCCCCCCTCCGTGGCCTCTGCAGAGCCCTGAGGCCCTGGGCGAGCCCACATCAGGAGAGGAGGCGCCCAGCCGACCTTGCCCTCCTCGGGGCCAGGGCCAGGGCCTGGGACGGAGTCTCTTCCCTGGCTTCCCTGTCCAGCTGGCCTGGCTCTGTGCTGCCGCTCCGATGGCCTGAGGCAGAGCCCCTTCCCTCCTGTCCCTCAGGATCGCTCCTGGAGCCACCAGCTCTTTCCATCTCTGGTTTGACCTCTGGTGGCTCATCGCCGCCTGCAGCATCCACAGCTTGGCCTCGCCTCACACGGAGCCTTCCCTGGACCCGTTGGTGGCCGCATGCCTCAGTACAGGAGGGATGGCCGACATCGTCTCCCTTCCCGATGGCTGCTGGCCTGGCTCTGACCTGGCCTGGCCATGTCTGCCTTTCTTTTTTTTTTTACTTAAAAAAAAAACAACTTTATTGTTGAGATTATTATAGATCTCCCTCCTAATTAAAAACGCGGTCCCTGTGGGTGTCAGACCCGCTAGCACTCTGACCACTGAGCCACACTGGCCAGGGCAATTCATTTGTTGCTCTGTTGTTGCGAGTATTGCAGATGACCCCCACTGCCCCTCCTCCACCTGGTTCCTACCCCGAGAACTGTGTTTTAACGAGCACCTGGGAGATCCGTCTGGCATTGCCGTCTGAACATGCCAGTGCCCAGCCTGCGCGTGCCTCCCGGCTAGGAGCTGCCTCTCAGGACACCGCCCCCTCCGAGCCCCCCACTCCTGGCCGGCCCCTCCCCACCAGACCTCTACATGCGGTGGCGGGGGTGGGGGAGGCCGGGTGCTCTCCGTGGTCACCTGCCTGCGGGTCTGTCTTCTCTGCAGGTGGCCTCCTTCACTCTCCCACCCTCCAGGGTTTCACCCTCTGCCACGGTCACGCCATGTGGGGTCCTCTTCCCCTGAGCACCCTCTTTTTCAAAATATTTTCATTGATTTCAGAGAGGAAGGGAGAGAGAGGGAGGGAGACATCATTGAGGAGAGAGAATTGGCTGCCCCCTACAGGCCCCTACTGGGGATGGAGCCCACAACCCGGGCATGTGCCCTTGGCCGGAATAGAACCTGGGACCCTTCAGTCCGCAGCCCAACGCTCTATCCACTGAGCCACACCGGCTGCACCTTCTTCCCCACCGCCAGCTGCCCACCGGGCCCCTCCCCTGGCCAGCCCCCTGGCCTCCCACGGGCATGTCAGACCTTGAACCTCCACCACGTGGAGCCGGCAGCTCGGCTATTACCGTGGCTGAGGTGTAATCCGGGGCGGGTGGAAACTTGTTTACCGTCCGTCTGTCATTACGTCGGGATAAAATTGTCTAGACGTTCAAAATCAGTTGCTCCCGGAATGGATTGCTTCACAGGTTTGCTATGAGTGGTCTTCAGTTTTGTTTACGGTGTGGATGTGCAATGCATAGCTGCTTATTAACCCAAGAGTTCAGCTGTCCTCGGATGGAGGCGGCAATTGGGGGGAAAGTGAGGTTTCCGAAGTGAGGTGTCACCAGTGGCTTTGTTCCCACTTCGAGCTCCCCACTCCCTGAGGGGGTGCCACCTGCTCAGCCACCTGCACGGACTTGAAGGAATTCTCGGGTTGGCGAGGGGTACGGGGGGGGGTAGGTATCGAGCTTTCAAATTGTACCCTTGTCTACGTGTGACTAATTTGTTCACAGGCTTTCTTAGTAGTTTGTGAAGAGAATAGCTTTTTGGTACAAAACAGGGGCTGGCAAGCTTTTGTTGTAACGAGCCAAGTAGTAAATATTTCTGGCTTTGTGGCCAGGCCTGTCAGCTCTGCCCCGTGGCAGCCTGTAAACCAGGGTGCGGTCGTGTTCCCATACAATCTCATTCCCAGCCCTCCTCCCCCGGACAGAGGCAGCTGGCCGGATTGGGCCACAAGGTGCCCGGTCCCGAACGCAGGCTGGCTCATTGGCGCTGAGTTGGATCATTACTACGAAGGGAGAACTGGGTTAAGGATTTAAAGATCAGGATTTCTCAGGGCGACGGCCAGCGTGGCTCAGTGGTTGAGCGGCGACCAATGAACCAGGAGGTCACGGTTCGATTCCTGGTCAGGACACAGGCCTGGGTTGTGGGCTCAGTCCCCAGTGTGGGGCGTGCAGGAGGCAGCCGATCCATGATTCTCTCTCCTCATGGATGTCTCTCTCTCTCTTTCCCTCTCCCTTCCTCTCTGAAAGCAGTAAAATATATGTGTTTGGCACTGAGTCGTGATTATGTTAATATACACAGGCCGGTATAATAATCTGACTTGGGCTATAATCAGAGAAACCAGGCACTGGGAGCCGCAAGGACGGGGAGCAGTTGGGACCTGCGTGCGCTTGATGTGCCGTGGAAAATGCGTAGCTGCTTTACACAGCAGTCTGGCAGGCCCTGCCTGGGTAGCTCAGTTAAATCCGATACACCAAGGTTGTGGGTTCGAACCCCAGTCAGGGCACATATAAGAATCAACTAATAAATGCGTAAACAAGTGGAACAAGTTGATGTTCTTCTCTCTCTCAAACCAATCAATACGATAGATAGATAGATAGATAGATAGATAGATAGATAGATAGATAGATAGATAGAAGCGGTCTGGCAGCTCCTCAAAATGCTCACCCATAGAACCCAGCAGTTCCACTGCTGGCGGTGTACCGAAGGGAAGGGAAGACGCACACACAGAAACTTGGACACAGCGTTCCTAGCAGCATGCAGCCCACATAAAAACAGCCTGCCTGGTCTTGTGGCCCAGCTGGGTGACCAATGTCCCATGCACCAGGAGGTCATGGGTTCAATTCTCAGTCAAGGGCATGTACCTGGGTTGCAGGTTCAATCCCTGGCCCAGATTGGGGCACCTGCAGGAGGCAGCCATTGATGTGAGGATCAATTTTTCCCTCCTTCCCCCCCTCCCTGCCACTTTCTTTAAGACTCTCTGAAAATCACCCTCAGGTGAGGATCAACAATAAAACAGAAGAGTCACTGTTCTTGGTTGTGTGTGTTCCTGAGCGTTCCATGCTGTTCCCCCGGTGGATGCAGCCCGCATCCAGCCCAGATGGCCCCTTTGCCTCCTCGGTGGTGTGGGGGCCTGTGGCGGGCAGCCCAGTCACGGTGTGCTCCTGGCCAAGTTCCGGGCACCTGTTGGCTCACGGGGAGGCTCACGGGGAGGCTCACTGGAGGCGCTGCTTCGCTCACCGGCGGCTTCTCCGTTGCAGGTGGAAGAAGGAAGCAAAGCTGCGGCGGTGGACAAGCTACTGGCGGGAGACGAGATCGTGGGCATCAATGACATCGGCCTCTCGGGGTTCAGACAGGAAGCCATTTGCCTGGTGAAGGGGTCCCATAAGACCCTGAAGCTGGTGGTGAAAAGGTAAGACCCGGGCCTCATGTGTTAACCAAGATATACGGAATGGAGTGTGTGTTTGTGTGTGTGCTTGTGTGTGTGTGTGTGTGTACATATAGGATTGTTATCTTTTGGCCAAGGATAAATTAAGCATTAAAACTTTTAAGAGATCCCTTTTATGACCACTGGCAGTTTGTTTCGATGTATTAAGTGGAGTTGAGTAGTCATGTCTCTTTGGCAACGTGGAGATGACTTTTTGGCAGAGGAAAACCTCTGCTCTTGTCCCAGATGGGCAGTGTGGTTGCCTGGCGCTTACCCAGGGTCAGGCTGCTGGGCTTCACGCTGACAATGGTGGGACTGCAGGCAGACCTAGCGGAGCGATGGTGACGCTGGGAACGAAGCTTGACCCTCCGCGGTCAGACTGGTGAGACACCATCTCTGGGATCCTTGTCCCGCTCCAGTGTGACTGTGGGTCCTCTGCTGCTCTCCCCCATGTTTCTGTGGTGGGGCTTCCAGAGCCCCCTGCACACTGAGCCAGCTCGTTGGCTTACTGCGGGGACAGTTGTCTCTGTTGCGGGGACCTGCAGCTCGGGTCAGGCGAATTCTGGGCTGCTCCCTCCAGTGCTTGGTGCACCAGGGCACTGCGGGATTTGGCTGATGGAGTGAAATTGATTGGAACTGCACCTGGGGGGGAGGGGTGTCGCTGGGGGATCTGATGGGGACCCTGCCTCCAGAGTGCTCATTTATAAAACCTGTAGGTGTGACCCTGGCCAGCCCAGGGGCGGCAGCAAATAAAAGGGACACTCGTTGTGGGACAAAACCAGGAGGCAAGAATGTTTTCGCCGCGGCATCTAACAAAGCGAAACAAAATACCGGTCAGTGCCAGGTCTGTTCCGGGGTCCAAACCACAGGTGTACAACAGCAGAGTTGGTTCAGTAGAAGCAGAGGCAAGGAATGGAATGCGCGCGCCCCAGTGGAAAGTTGGATGGAAGCACAAATTGGCGGCTCCTCCAGTGAGAAGCTTAAGTAGGAAGCAGGGGTGTCAGGAGATGGTTAGGCACCCAAGTTTACTTGAAAGCCAGATGCTGGGCTTTGTCTCCCAGGGCAGCGAATAGAGTAGCGGGGCCCCCAGGTGGTGAGATTGGGCAGACCAGGACTTGTTAGATAGGCTGCCGATTAGATTACACACGGGACAGCTTTCTCCGTGAGCAGCTTGGCAGCCTGTTTCAAAAAGCCTAGCTTGGGACCAGAATTTCGTTTCTGGGGTCCTGGACATGCACCAAAGGGAGTTACCCCGCTGGCGAGTGCCGGCATTACAAGTGTGTGCTAGTGTGCACTGACGTGGAAGGGTGCCCTGTAGGTCCAGGTGAGAACCGCTGTGAGCGGGACCCACAGGTTGAGAACTGCTGCTGTAGAGCCTAAGACCATGGGAAAACACAGTTATTTATATTACGTTCATAACAGGAGCAAAATGACAGGTATGAAGTAGCAACGAACATAATTTTATGGTTGGGGGTCACCACAACATGAGGAGCTGTATTAAAGGGTCGCGGCATTAGGAAGGTTGAGAAACACTGTTTTAGAGGATGATGGGGGTTGGGGAGAGAGAGAGAGAGAGAGAGAGAGAGAGAGAGAGAGAGAGAGAAACATCGATGTGAGAGAGATGGAACCAGCCAGAAACCTGGGTATGTATGGGTTGATGTTCCAACCAACTCCTGCCAGGCCCAGCCCCTGCATGTTTAAAGAGGAGAGGCTTGTTGCCCGGCCAGGGTGGCTCAGTGGTTGACACCTAGGAGGTCACAGTTCGATTCCTCGTCAGGGCACATGCCCAGATTGCAGGAGGCAGCCGCTGCATGATTCTCTCTCATCATTGATGTTTCTCACACATCTCCCTTCCTCTCTGAAATCAAGAAATATATATTTAAAGAAATGTTGTTTTTTAAAGAAAGAAAGCGGAGAGGCCGTTGGGGTTGGGTGTGCCTGCGCTCACGGGAGGCCGCAGGAGCTGTCCCGGCAGCTGCCCATGTGGCATCTTTCTGTTTGGGGGAGACCCAGCCTGGTTTGTTTATTGCGAACAAACAAGAACAGTGACTCTCGGGGGGCAGATTGGCCTCCTGGCTACAATGGGCTGGCAGAGTGGCTCTTCACTCCTGGTAGTTTGTCGGGCTCTGTGATGTGACAGGTGACAAATGGCTTTATTGTTTAAGTGGGCATCTCTGCCGCTGGGGGTGAGGTCGGGAGTTCCGGAGCTGGGCCGCGTGGTTCTAAACTAGAGGAACGCACTAAGGACATGAAAATAGATCCTCTCGCCTGGCTAGCGTGGCTGTTGGTTGAGCATTGTCATGTACACCGAAAGGTGGCTGGTTCGATTCTTGGTCAAGGTCATGTACTCCCTCCCTTCCACTCTCTGAAAAGCAACAGGAAAAAGTACCCTCTTTAGGATTAACAAAAAAGGAAAAGCAGCTACTTTATAAAAAGGCTCTGTGTCAATGATCCACAAACACGACAACACAGGTTCCCTTACCCACAGGATGGCCAGATAATAAATGAGCCGACTCAAGCCTTGTGTACTCTGATGTAGCGCCTGCCCACCTGAGGTGCTACATCAGATTAAAGACAGAAATCAGGTTAGGGTGCTGAGCGCTGAGTATGGCAGCCCGGGTGTTTGTTCTGGGGAATGGGGTGTGTGCGCCTCCATATAAAACATACCCCTGGTGCCTGGCCCACGGGGTTCAGTGGTTGAGCGTCCGCCTGTGAACCAGGACATTGTGGTTCCATTCCAATCAAGGGCACATGCCTGGGTTGTGGCCTTGATCCCCAGTACGGGGCGTGCAGGAGGCAGCTGATCCATGACTCTCTCTTCATTGATACTTCTCTCCTCTTCCCCTCTCCCTTTCACTCTGAAATTAATGAAAGATATATTTGAAAAAACAATAGAAAATAAAAGATGCCCCCGGTTTGGTAAGTAAAACGGGAATGGAGGTTCGTGCACGGACCCCTCCCGCGGGGACAGCTGCTGTGTGCCGAGCTGCAGGTGGTTTGGTTTCAGGGGGCGTGGGGAGCCGCCCCGGCCCCCAGGATAGGATTGCGGAGGCCGGTGTTGCAAAGCCTCGGCGTCCTGTTTCAGGGGCCTGGCAGCGCCTATCTTGTCATCATGTAGAAGCCGGGCTGGGGGCGACGCGAGGAGACACAGGATCGCTATCTGGCCCGCGCCGTCGGATGAGAACGGCACTTCCTTTCTCCCCGAGCGGTGTTGCTGGGAACAAAGGGCTGTAACCGGAGTCCCCGCCAAGCGCACATATGTTCTCCTTCGGGACGCCCAGGCGGTGCCCGGGCCAGCGAGGTGCGAGGGGTGGGGCGTCTGCCCAGCTGTCAATCAGCCGCCAGGCCCGTGGGAGAGGCTGAGCATCAGGCTGGTGCCTGGCCCTCCCCCCAGCACAAGGTCCGCTCAGGCGGATGCGGTAACCTTTTCCTTGCATTTCTCTCGGGTTGTCACCGCTGCTTCCTGGTGTCCAGGCCACACCCCGGAGATCCTGGTGGACACTTCTGGAACGGCCCCGGGCCATTCTGCTGGTGGCGCCACCGGCTTAAGCAAATGTGCTGGGAAAGGGGTAAGACCAGGAACGGGTCACCTGCGAGTTTTCCTGAGGAGGGTGGCCAGGAGATCAGCCCCTCGCGGGCGGGAGCGGCTCGCTGCGGCCGGGGCTGTCACAGTCTCCTGCGTGGACAGCGCTGGGCAGTGTCTATTTTCCTCACTTCAGAGGCAAAGTTCCATAAATTCAGCTCCCCAAAAGTACACATACTCTTCTATTTTATTTTATTTTTTTTAATATATTTTATTGATTTTTTACAGAGAGGAAGGGAGAGGGATAGGGAGTTAGAAACATCGATGAGAGAGAAGCATCCATCAGCTGCCTCCTGCACACCCTTTTCTGGGAATGTGCCCGCAACCAGGATACATGTCCTTGACCGGAATCGAACCTGGGACCTTTCAGTCCGTAGGCTGACGCTCTCTTCACTGAGCCAAACCGGTTTTGGCTATTTTATTTTATTTTTAATCCTCACCCAAGGATATTTTTCCATTGATTCTTACGGAGAGTGGAAGAGAGAGGGAGCGACTGAGAGAAACATCCATGTGAGAGACACACATCAATGGGCTACCTCCTTCATGAGCCCCGACCAGCACCTGGGTGGGGAGGAACCTGCCACCGAGGTACATGCCCTTGACTGGAATCGAACCCTAGACCCTTCGGTCCGAAGGCCGATGCTCTAAACACCGACCCAAACTGGCCAGGGCTCAAAAAGTACATACAATTTTAAACACCTTGGAGAATTTCCTTTTAAATTCATTTCCTAAAGCTTGTCATCACTGTCCCAGTGCTCCCAGTTGATAGGGTGACAGTTGTTTTGTTTACAATGAAGCCTGCCTGCCACCTCCTCACCAATCTTCCTCTTGATCCAGCCCGTGTGGCCAGCCCTTGGGCCAAATCATCCATAGGGTTGACTCATGTCACTTCCTGCCTCTGCTGGCGGCCTTAAACCGCTTTGTGCCTCTGACTGCGTCCGCTAAGCCGGCATTCGGCCGGGGATTAGCACCCCGGGAGGAGGATCTCAGCCGCGGCTGTGGGGTCAGCCAGGCTGCTGGCAGGTGATGCGTTTGAAGAAAGGAGGCTTCATCCAGGGGCAGCCCCTGGCCTGGCTGGGAGCACGCTTCCTACAACACACGCTGGTCTGTGGTGTCACTGCCTGGCAGGGAATTCCGCACGAGGCGGCCTGTCCCCTGTCCCTGGCTCCCTGCCACTGTCTGAGCAGGTAGCTCTCCTGGGGCCCCCGTGGATGTTCCAGAAGCAGCTCCGCGCGCCGATGCGGCTGGAGGACCGGGATCGCTAGGCCGTCTGCAGGTTGTGTCCCCTCCCCACTGTCCCCTTTCGAGGGCTCTTCCTGGGGAGAGCAGTGGTTTGTTTATGTTTTCCCAAACATATGTGTATTTATTTCAGAGAGAGGGAGAGGGAGGGAGACAGAAACCTCCATGATGAGAGAGAATTGTGGATCGCCTGCCTCCTGTATGCCCCCTACTGGGGATCGAGCCTGCAACCTGGGCATGTGTCCTGACTGGGAATTGAACGGTGACCTCCTGGTTCATAGGTCGGTGCTCAACCATTGAGCCAGGCAGGCGGGACTGTGTTTATTCTGAAGGAGGATGTGGGTCTTACTGGGAGGCTGGTGGGAGTTGGCAAAACCTGGCGCTTTGAGAGGGTGGCCTGAAGCCCTTTCTTCAAGTTTCAAGGGCAAGTTCCTGTTTTTTGAGCATTTTGGAACTTAGGGTCAGAGACTGCTGTGCCTGTTTTATTGTTGAAACAGAGTAGAGACAGAGGTTTGTGCTGAATAGACACCCTGACTTGTTGGGGTGTTCTCATTATTGTGGTCTTTAAAAAAATCCATAATAATAAAAGCATAATATGCTAATTAGACCGGGCATCCTTCCTTCTGGACGAAGCCACAGGGGGTGGGAGAGGTGGCAGAGACCCCCCCACCCCTGCCAGGTGCATGGTTTTGTGCACCGGGTCTCTAGCTGAGATAAAGGGACGTGTTAGTTTCAGGCGCACGATGCGAGGACTCAGTATATGTACATATTGCAAAATGATCCTAGTAGGTCGTGAACATCGGTCACCACGCATAGTCATAAATACTTTCTTTTCTTGTGACGAGAACAGTATCACTTTTATTAGAATCAGGAGGAAGAAAGGCCAGATTTGTTTTATTTTGGGAAAAGTCACTTCTGCTCAGATTGTGACGTCGGGCATGGCGGAAGCTCCAAATCAGATGACTCTCTAATTATGTGAGAATGTTTCTTTGGAGGGCGTGGTGCACTGTGCCTTTAAGAGGTCAGGGGTTTGGACACAGCCTGCCTGTGGGCCTGCTGCCTTCGAGGGGCCAGCCTCCGATCCCTCCTTCCCCTGAGCAGGTGTGATGGGAGAGGAGAAAGTGGCTGGGAAGAGCCAGAGTCGGTTGGTCTGTCCGGTTCTGCCTGTGTTCCTCAGGGGCCATTCCCACTCGGTCTTCTGCTAAAGCAGCCTGGGCCCTGCTCGGGCAGAGGGGGTGCCCGCCTCACCTTGCGGAGAGGAGCCCCGCGCTGCCCTCGTGGGACGCAGCTCGCCCCGCATCTGTGTCCCCGCAGCTCTGAAGGCTGGGACCCGTTCCGATGCCTGGGGGTTATCTTTCCCGCGTCTCCTGGGTATGCGGGCCGGACCTGCCTCAGTCTCTCCCGCAGGACTGCACGTTCTTCCGGACACAGCGGGGCACCGTGTGACAGATGCTGCAAGGCTCACTGTGGCTCGTATTAAATATATGTAATCATGTATAGCGTGCCCTGCCCAAGGTTTTATACATGCATATAACATGTTAGAAGCACTCCAGGCAAGCCATTAAGCTCATACCATTAGGAGCTGACAGCTGACAGGCAGGGCCCAAAAGAGAGGAGGGGGGGGACCAGGGGAGGAGAGAGAA
>PVJN01008351.1:0-65505 GCA_004026805.1 Lasiurus borealis
ATACCCAGTGGTTCAAGGATCAAACTAAAATAATTCATGAAAAAAGAAGTCATATTAATCATATTTGGAAGCAAACCAGTAAACAGGTGTGTGTGTGTGTGTGTGTGTGTGTGTGTGTGTGTGTGTACATATAAAAACGGAGAGAGGAGGAAAGAGGGGTTGATAAAGGGTGGCGGAGAAAGAGGGACAGAGGAAGAGGGAGAAAGGGGGGGAGGGAGAGGAAGAGAATTACTTTAGTTATTAACCTGATAGCAAATAATAGGAAAATGTGAAGTTTTCATGAGGATTGTGGGAAGGCCTGTAGTAGAACAGTTTGTTCTTATGGTTATTCTATATCTGCACTTACCTCTCCTGTCAAAAATAGCATTAAGCCACAGTTTTCTTTCTGAGAATGTTCACTCAGGAGAGAAATGTGCAGATTCTGGACAGAGAGCAGGCCAGAATTGTTAGGAAGTTAATGCCCCAGGAGTTGCCTTCCACCAATGAGGGACAGAAATGGTGGAAAAATAAACCAGCTGCCTACAGTCCTCATGGGACAATTCTAAGTTATGCCATTCGCAATCTAAGTGCTCTTTTGGTAGAGAATATTTGGTAAATATTTGGTAAATTCACATAAAAATGAATAGAGGGGCAAGTTCACTTTTGTTCTGTAGGAACTTTAGTTGCCCCTTTTGTTGTTCACCCCCTTTACCTCTAAGTTTCTAAAATATGCCTGGTTCTTCTTTGGATGGTCATTTCCTGTTCCGACCAATTTCAAGTTCTTTCGTGTTGATTTCCCAGTGCTCTGATTTCCCAGGATCTTGGATCTGTTCTTATTATGCCCTTACTCAGAGGGGGGAGACTTAACGTTTTGGGGGGAAGTGCTTTCACCTGTTTTCCACCGCAGTGTTCACATGAGGGCAGGCTGTTCGAAGCCTGGGCACTTACCTTCCCACCTACAAGTAAGTTGAGATTATTATAGTAGGACCTTGTTGTGTTTCACACTTTATGCAATGGGTTTATATTTTTCATTTTTGTACAGAATCTCTTCCTCTGGATCTGTCTGTATGGTAATTGAAAAACATTTTAAATAAATTATTTGCCTTTATCCTATAAGCCTGAAAACCCACTTTTAAGAATTTGAAGCTTAGCTTCAAATTTTAAGAAATTTAAAAATCCACTCATGGCCAACTTGAGATATCAAAAGAATGAAACAATTTCACTAGAAAAAAAAATGGAAGTAAGCGTGTTTATATTAAAAATGAATGTAGTAGTAACAAACTAACGGTTCCAATTTATCTTTAAGTTTTTTTGGTTTGATTATTATAGAGAGAAAAGTAATATGGTAGTAAAGGTCTGGGAAAAATCTTTGTGAACACATTTGAATCATATTGCCATTTGATGGAAACTAGATTTCTCCATTTACTTTTATCTGTGTAGCTGTGGCAAATTACTTAACTTTGTAAGTTTAGTCACATAACAAATTATTTATAAATGAAGTAGGGCTCTAACCAGTTTGGCTTAGTGGATAGAGTATTGGCCTGCAGATTGAAGGGTCCAGGGTTCGATTCGGTCATGGGCATATATCTTGGTTGCGGGCACATCCCCAGTGGGAGGCATGCAGGAGGCAGCTGATTGATCTTTCTCGCTCATCGATGTTTCTAACTCTCTGTCCCTCTCCCTTCTTCTCTGTAAAAAATCAATAAAATATTTTTTTAAATAGAAATGAAATAGGTAAGTTATAGCAAATTATTAGAATGGCCCCAGTTTGTGGTAAGAGTCCAAACTATAGTAGCTATCCTTGCATGGTATGAAAGTCAAAACTAGATTATGAAAGTGTATTTGAGTAAGTTATCCCCTGCTTAATTGGCTTTTCAGGTTTCTACCATTTCCTTCGTTTAATTGTGATTCTTTTTTTTAAATACCTTTTTATTGATTTCAGAGAAGAAGGGAGAGAGAGAAACATCAATGATGAGAGAGAATCATTGATCACCTGCCTCCTGCAATCTCCTACTAGGGATTAAGCCCACAACCTGGGCATGTGCTCTCACCTGGCCTTGAACTGTGACCTCTTGGTTCATGGGTCAATGTTTAACCGCTGAGCCACCTCACCCAGGCTATTTAATTGTGCTTCTCTCAGCACCTTCTCTAAGTGCTCTAGAAAATCTTAGCTGTTTGTTGAGCCCCTATACTTGAAAAGGCCCCCTTTGCAGGTGTCAATAGAACTGAGGTAGCGTTTAGGCACTGAGAAGTACATTTTAAAAATTCACTTTACTGTTGTTACATGGAAAGGGAAAGGTCAGATGCGTGTGTTCTGGTTTTTAAAGTCCAGTATGTTCTGTAGCACAGTGAAAATGACTAGCTAGCTGCGGAGACCTGCCACGTTAAATCCAGCTAGGCCAGATATTTCTAGATCTTCTCCTAATGCAGTTAACTGGCGAAGGTGGGGCACTTTTAGCATATTCTCCTTATGTCCACGTGAGTAACTAGCAAAATCTCACCACTCTTCCTCCTTGTAGCCAATGAAATCGTTCAGAATAAGTAACATTTCTTTTTGTGTATGTGTGTGATAACTGTTCCGGTTCTAATGATTATGAAAACTGTTTAGTTATTTCTCTAGATGTAGAAACAATTGCTTTGAATAGAAAGACAACTGACATAATTATATGATAATCACACTTTTCTCAACTAAGTCATCTTCAAGCAATCCATGCATAAAAATGTTTTATTGCAAAGTTGAAAAAATCTATATTCAGAAAGAAAACACATCAACTTTAAATTGTAAAAGGCTATCCAGTTAAATTTGCTGTGAGGCTCATAATAAAATGTCGGGATTTACTGTCATACTTCAGGTCAAGCACAGCATGTATGTGGCTTGGGTGGAGGAGCAAACACCAGTTTAATTTAATTGGAAGAATTCTTCTCTTCCAGACATACATCAGGGATATTACTTAAAATTAGTGAGATGACATTTCTAGACTTCCATCTTCGTAGGTGATTTTTTATCCCCCTAATTCATTCAGATGCTTTTGTGTTTCTCCTTTTAATATACTTTCTAAAAAAGGCTTTGAGGAATAAAAAAAAAAAAGGTTTAATCACAATCCTATGGAATATTCTTAAATGGCTATTTCTGTCAGATGAGTGCAAAAGGACATTCCTCCCCCAAAAGGTGATACTTTGTTTACATTATATATGAAGGAAAACATAAGCATTTTACACAAAATATCACACTAATTGCTATTTTCTTTCTTATATAACAAGGGGAAAATGGTGGTCTAAGGAATGCTATAATATAGGAGCAAAGACTTTGGGAAATTCTTTTGATCAGTGTGCAGGACTTCACCTTGGAAAGGATTTATCTGACTGGTTCTAATTGAGATAAGGTTTTCTTCTTAAGGATAAAACACCTACCCATACAAAAGTGGAGACACCCAATCCATTTCTTCCTTAATCAAGAATTATATCAATCATGGGTCATTGTTCTTTTTTGTTGTTGTTGTTAATCCTCATCCTAGGATATTTTTCCCCCAAAGATATTTATAAGGTGGAGGGAAGGGGAAAGAGAGAAAAAAAACATTGATGTGCGTGAGATACATCAATTGGTTGACTCTTACACTCATGGGAATCAGGGCTGGTGTTTCAACCTGTAATCCATGTATATGTCCTTGACCGGAAATTGAATCTGACACCCTTCAGTGCATGGGCTGACACTCTAACCACTGAGACATATTGCCAGGGGCAATAATGAGCAATTGTTCTTGATTCTGGATCTAAGAAAGGTCAAACTACTGATACAAAGTTTTTTTAAAAAAATATTTTCTTTATTGTTGACTCTTTTACAGATGTTACCCGTTTTCCCTGCTCCCAATCTCCGCTCCTCCTAGGCCTTCACTACATGACTGTCTGTGTCCATGGGCTATTTATATATGTTGATCTCTTCCCATCTTCCCCAAGTTTTTATAATTCTACTTGTTAAATAATAGAGAATCTTCATGAACAAAATATCAATAGATATATATGAATATGCTCCTTTTTCCTTTTAGGGAAGGACAAATATTAATTATAAACTGACTGATAGCAACCAATAAATACTTTGACTATTATTGATTGAATAAATATCAAGGTTAAATATTAGGTTAAGTTATGATTTTCATATTAGGATTATAAAATAACGAAAGTATAATAGTTCCTCAGGGCATGGACCATTTCTTATTATAGTATATATGTTTAGTGTCTAAAATGTACCAGGCACATTATATGACACATTGTGATGTACTTACTTTGTGTAGCATATTTTTAAAATGCCTCACAAACAGTAGACACTCAATAAATATTTTTAATAAATAAAAAGTATGCAAAAGAGAAGTTGATGAGGTTATAGGTTAGCTTAGAGAATAAATTACACTAGTATGATATTATAGTGCTACAATGGTAATGTAAGATTCATCCAAGTTTAATATTTCATTTTCATTGTAAATAATTCATCTTATTTTTACCATTACAACTCATCCAACTTTTCTATTGTATTTAATTTTTTAAGGGACCTTAAAATAAAGGAAAAAAATTAGTCATAGACATTTATTGTTGAAATCGGCAAATGATTATTTTCCCAGATCAGACTATTCTAACTTGGCATATTGCTTTCTTTCTGAAAGGAAAGCCAATTCTCTCAAAAGATCAGCCACAGATACAAGAACTCTCTCTAGTTTTCTCAGTAACTAAAAGCAATGTCTGAACATTCTCAATCTCAATACCAATAACAGGAAAACAAAATATATTTAGACTTAAAGATTAATTAAATATTAAAACTACTAATATTCCAACTGTGCTCTAGAAAGTGACATGATCAGTTTGCTCATTTTATTTGGTTAGCTGTGGCTTTACAAAACAAAGTATTTCCCTTTGGCCATATATCTGTGAAATTCTGTCTGATCAGAAGGCAGTATTAAACAGTATAGTAATAGATGATTCTTATTGGACATTATCAATTGTGCTCTCTTCTATAATATTTTAGAACTAGTTACTCCTTTATTCTGGTGTAAAGGAAATGAGGCAAAGACTAGGAACACAGGTAGATGATGTAGAAAAGTAAGATGGTAAAGAGGCTGTAAACAATATAAAGACATGTAATATCTTTTTTTATAATATTACTTAGAATTAGTGAAAATTTTATTGACAGACATCCATAGTAAATGATTTATTATAATATAAGTGAACATTTTGTTTGTTGCGCCTGTTCCTAAAACTTGGTTTTATGGATTGGAAGTCATAGTGTTTTGTGTTTTAGTAAGATGTTTAACAGAGTTCCAAGAAATGGTATTAGACCAGGTATAGAAATATTTCATAGCTGATAATGGAGAGGAGTAGAATTGTAGTCTACAAGTGTATGTCAACATCAACTTGGGATGTTATGGCATTTTTATTTTATTTATTTTTTGCCTTTGACACTGCAAAATTATATTATTGACTTGAATCAGGATACTAATAGCTTGTCAGATTTTAAGATAAGAGGCATTGTCAAGAAGTTGAAATGATTATAGTATCAGGTGCATAAAAGTCCTCAAAGGTTTAAAATAATTAACCATTTAATAAGAAAATAATTAAGTGACAAGACAAATGTGTGTATGCTTGCCAAAGGAAATTAACAAGAACAATAAATTACCCATTAAAATAAAGGTAGAAGAAATGTAGGAATTTTTTACTTCAAAAATGTGCTAATAGTAGGAAGAACCTAAATGGTAGTGGTGGTTTCCTTTGTATTAAGAAATGGAAGGATAGGGTCAGCATAAGAGAGAAAAAAATGCTTTGCTTCTCAGTAGCGGGTAGATACCACATTCCAAGATGGTTTGATTAGGCATTGCATCATAGATGATATATATAAGAAATGTTGAAGAGAATTAACCTGAAAGAAGAGAAGGTTCAGAAAAAACTTGCTCTATATCTTCAAATTTTCGTTTTCAAGTTTTCATTCTGGAGAGTATATGTGTATTTGTATGTGTGTTGGAGGGTGGGGCTTATTTTGTCCAGATGTAGAGATTATAGAAAGGTTCCCATGGAAAAAAAAAACATTTTTCATTCATTTGTAAAAATATTTCAGATTATGTAACATCAAAGTGATTGTAGACACTTCATTAAAAAGTGTGGAAAATAAAAATGAAGTAATCTTACAAATGAAGGGCAGAAAAAATGTATTTTACTTCCTCTCAAGAGACTGTTAAAAATGGAATGACTGTTGAATCCTATTTAAATAGTTGGAATTACAAAATGTAAATCCACTGTAATAAACTGGCATTTGATAATTGCAAATAATTAATGTCCTAATGAAGGTGTGAGCCATATTGGCAGGACAATAAGTCAGACTTGAATGCCTTTGAACATTTCTGTGTCTGCAAAAATGTACTTTACTTCTGATAACTAAAGTGGAAAAATAATAGGGAGTGAAAAAAATGGCTTTAGGAAATGTGTTTGCATTTGGTTAATGTTGACTGCAAATTCAGTCTGGAGACGGAAAGGGAAGGGATGGAGTCTGAAAATCCATGTGTCACTCCAGCTGCTTTCTTTGCCCGAACATTGCTCTTCCATCTCATTTCCACTAATTGCAATAGGTCCTTGGGATGGAGTAGGTAAAATGGTGAATTTGAAGTTACCACAGTAGAGGAATACTATTTATCTTGAATAAATGGACTTTCTTTCACTCTCTTATTATGAATGTCACACCTCATTGGGCTTGCCTACAGGTAATGTGTCACCATGATGAATGCCACCCACTTCTACCGACAGTGTAGTCTAGTGAAATGAGGGCTCCATTACAAACTATAATTCATTTCTGATTTTCGCACAGATTGGTTGAGTGACCTTGGGTAAATTGGGTCATGTCAGCATATTGAAGCTCTTTGGCTGTGTCCTTGCCTGCCTTGTATGTAATGAAAGCATGGCATATGGTAGCCTTTCGATATGGATAATCAGAGTTATCAATAAGACAGTGACAATATCGGACTATTTTATAACTGACATTGCTAATGTTAGTTTCTTTATCAAGACTGTAAGAATGCTTTCTTTTGTCTGTGTTACATATCTTTACTTTTTTAAAATTTAGCTTTTATTGAGGTGTAAACAAAATGGTAAGATATGTAAAATGAAATGTACATGATGATTTGATATATGAATACATTGTAAAAAGATTCCTTCTATTGAGTTTATTAACACATCCATAATATAACATATTCACTGTGTGTGTGTGTGTGTGTGTGTGTGTGTGTGTGTGTGAGAGAGAGAGAGAGAGAGAGAGAGAGAGAGAGAGAGAGAGAGAGAGAGAACAAGAACATTTAGGTCTGTTCTCTTAGGAAATTTCAATTATACAATACTGTCTTATGTGTTTTATATATCTTTTATTGACACGCTAGAAGTTATTTGTAAAGTTTATCTTTGAAAAGTGGTTCTGGCTCCGGGTGGTATGGCTCAATTGGTTGAAGCATTGTTCAGGACACTGAAGGTCATGGGCACATACCCACATTTTGGGTTCGATCACCGGTCGGGATGCATGCAGGATATAACAAATGATGTTTCACCCTCATGTCAATGTTTCTCTCTCCCTCTCTCTTCCTCTTTCTCCAAAATCAATTAAAAAATAACTGCCCTCCACTGCTGGCCATTTTGTGGCAGTCATCTTTGACCATATGGGGGCAGCCATCTTGTATGTTGGAGTGGCAGTCAATTTGCATATTATTCTTTTACTAGGGGCCTGGTACATGAAATTCGTGCACTCGGGGGTGGTCCCCTCAGTCCAACCTGCCCCCTCTTTCATACTGGGAGGCCTCAGGGGATGTCCTACTGATGGCAGTCTGGCCTCCCTTTGTGGGAGGCAACTGGGCTGATCAGGGAAAGGCACCAGCCCCATCACCCCACTGCTGCAGCCACTGCCAGTCACCCCAGCCACCGAGGTGTTTTTATCAACACAGACTCCAGTCCCTTCACCATGAAAAATGACAGCTTTTCTTTAGGCATTTTCAAGATGTGTCTTTCAAAGGATATGACATTTCTTTATTTTTTTAATCCTCATCTGAGGATATGTTTCCATTGATTTTTAGAGAATATGGAAGAGAGAGGGAAAGACAGAGAGAAACATCAAAGTGAGAAACACTTTGATTGGTCGCCTCCTGCATGAGCTCTGAACTGGGCCCCAGCTAGGGAGAAGCCTGCAACCTAGGTACATGCCCTTTATCAGAATCAAACCCAGACCCTTTAGTCAGCAAGCTTAGGCATTATCTACTGAGCTAAACTGGCTAGGGCAGGATATGACATTTCTTAGCCTTCCAGCAGCGGGCCATTGTTTTTTTCCTCCAGGAGTGTGATGGAAAAGCCCTAGATCACCTATTTGTATTCTTATACCCTAGTCACTAAGAATGTTACCAGTGGCAAACAGGGAGCTTAGCCAATTGCCGGAAACCAATCATTGTCTCACTAATAGAAAGATGTGGACAGGAAACCAGAAGGCTGGTCAACCTTAATTGCTCTGAAAGGTCAGAGCTAATCGCTCACTGTTTAGTTGAGACATTGTTAGTTGAAGCAGCCTCCACCTGTTTGTCTTACTTAAATTTCTGTTATTGGAATTTCCTGCCTAAAGGCTATGGGTGTATCCCATAGTCTTAATAAAAGGGATAGCAGGGCCGGAGTGGGGGGTGTATTCCTCTCCTTAGAGATGGGCTCTCTCCTCTAATATCACCAAATTAATACTTTTCTAGTCTCTTTCATTTGTGTGAGGCCTTCTCCAGAACCCAAACCCTGAACCCTGAACCATGCAGGACATGAAAGGGGTTCCCACAGCCAATGAGTGGTCAGAAAAGGTGTTTCCTCTGTACTTCACACCTATCACCTCCAATCGCTGGCTCTACCCCTGCCAAAGCCTAAAGCCTCCGGGCCTTGCCAGGGCCCCCCCAGCTCCCTCCAGTGCTGGGATCCTCCCCTGCCCAGGTCCCAAGCCTCCAGCCTAAGCTTGAGGCATGAGCAGGGGACCCCTAGATCCCCCTAATCACTGGCTCCACCCCTGCGAAGGCCTAAAGCCTTGGGGATTGGGCAGGGGACTGCCAGCTCCCTCTGATTGCTGGCTTTGCCCCTGTCCAGGTCCTCTGATGGCTGGCTCTGCCTCTGCCCAGGAGCCCCCTTGCTCAGGCTGTTCCCAGGTTGCTTAAGATCCACACAGGACCTACCTCAGAGTGACCTGGGTGTAAGAAAGTTCCCAGGACCCAGGCTGCAGGAGGCCTACATATGCAAATTAACCTCCATCTCTGTTGGGTTAATTTTCATACTCTGATTGGCTGTGGGCGTAGTGGAGGTACAGTCAATTTATATGTTTGTCTATTATTAGGTATGATTAGAAAGGATTAGATATGACAAAAGCCTGGTGCATGGCTGGTTTACTCTAAAGGGTGTCCAGGATCAGGGTGGGGGTTCCCTTAGGGCATGCAAGCTTGCCATGCTCCACCACCTCTGTGACCCAAGCAGAGGCCCTGGTATCTGGGATTTATTCATCTTCTATAATTGAAGCTTTGTAGCCTTGAGCAGAGCCAAGCTTCCTGCTTGCTCTGTGGCAGCAGCCATTTTTTATGGGATTTATTTATTCTATAATTGTAACTTTGTAGCCTTAAGCAGAGGCCAAGGCAGGCCAGGGCAGGCAGAAAGCTTGGCTTCCTCCATCACCAGGGACAACTCAAGCCTCCTGCTAGCTCTGTGGCTGCAGCCATCTTGGTCAGGTTAATTTGCATACTCACTCCTGATTGGCTGGTGGGGGTGACTTGTGCGTATAGCAGAGGTATGATCAATTTGCATATTACTCTTTTATTAGATAGGATATAGATTTTTGTTTTTGTCATGAGCATTCATTCTCTTTCATTTTAAGGGGTGTATAAGAGAACCTGATATCCCCTTTATCCTCAAGGGCAATCAGAGCATAACATTCTCTGTCCATAGTTATTATCCTGAACACAAATACATGGCCCAATCGAAGCAAATTCTTGTCCATATTTTTAAGGCTTATTCAGGAGTATTCCATGCATTCTTTTTCCTAGAGTCTTAAGCCTGAAATGTAGTCACAGACCTGCAAATGCAGTCACTGCAGGCAACTCTCTCACTTTCTTGGGGAGGCTGAGAATAAAGCCATCTTGTCTGAGCATCTGAATCTAATATGTGAAAAATAAACCGCCCTCCTTTTTTATTTGCTAAAGCTGATCATTCTCTCCGCATTCCTAAATAGTATCTTTTATTTTTCAATATTTAATTTAGATTTTAACAACCATTTCCCTCTTTGAATTCCTGGAGCACTTATGGCTGAGATTACATATATTTTTGACATTTCCTCCTAGTCTACCTTGGATGCTACCACTTAACATGTGTGCCTGTAACTCATCATTATTCTCAGCACTCCCCATCAGACACACAAATGGCCACACATACACTCTTGATTAAAAACTCAACCAGTACAGGGAATGTATTTGTATGTATTTTAAAATATATTTTATTGATTTTTTACAGAGAGGAAGGGAGAGAGAAAGTCAGAAACATCGATGAGAAAGAGACATTGATTAGCCGCCTCCTGCACGCCCCACTGTGGAGATGCGCCTGCAAGCAAGGCACATGCCCCCAACCAGAATTGAACCTGGGACCTTTCAGTCTTCAAGCCGATGCTCCATCCACTGAGCCAAAAAGGTCTGGGCTGTATATATTTTAATTCACCACGGAGTTAAAACATGTTACTTTCCTAACCAGATGCTTACATGTGTTTCTCAAAATTTCTTCAAAATACAAGAATTTTCTAATATAATGAGTTTTATCTCATTGTAAGCTTTGATATATTCAGCAGCCTACATGAATTTATAAAAGGGAGTATGTCCTGATATTAATTTGATGAAATGAGAATGTGTCATTAAATATTATGCCAACTGTGATGTGAAGAGAGAGACAGAGAGAGAGAGAGACAAACCCCACAGGCCAATAAATTTACTAGTACAGGCAACAAGTAAAATTAGGAAATGTTATTTGAAATGTATTTGAGGGCCAGGAGAAAAGTTAGGGACTGATACTTTCTTTGGAATAATGCTGCAATTATAAATGTACAAACATCTACATTATTTCATTATTATATTGACTACTTTGTAATATTGAGTTATTTTTAGACTAAGAATTTTGGTATCGATGAACCTGCACAAAATTAAGAGGTTGTATAAAACATTGGTGTCAGAGAAATGTGTCTATGGTCTTTCTATGGAAATTAAGAATAAAAATATTGCAATATTAGATATAGCTAGGCCTAAATGTGCTATATTTACTTGCTATTTTGAAAACATTAGCTGGGGAAAAATGTATTCTACCTCCTATCACTTTTATTTCCCCATTCTTTTGACCTTCCACCACGTCGGATATAAGCATTGATCAATAGCACTGATGGTAGCTGAGCCTTTTGTTGAGGATGCATTTGATCAAGTCTGTGCTACTGCTCTCATGATATCTTCCACAAACTACCCAATGTAGAGGTTGCATTTAAAGATAACCCTAAAAACAGAACATGATTTTTAGAAGATACTCTGCTAGATTTTTATTTGAACAATCCTAAAGACAAATCAATTGGAAGTTAAACAACAATTCCTACTCTATCAAATTTTTGTGAAAAGTGCATGTGTTTTAAGAAAATTGTCAGTAAACTGTTTATGTTTTTGTCTGAGAATTCCAAATCCTGCAGGTAATACTGTCATCACACAGGTTATAGGATTAACATGCATAAATAACTTCTCCTCGAATTGTCTTATAGTGACACACAAAACCATGCTGATCTTAGAAGTTGTACTGCAGTCCATGATCACCATTGTGTGCTAGAAGACATTTTTTTTCTGTACTGCCTTAAATGGAGCTCATTAGTCACTAACACATGTCAAAAGAGTTACAAAATCTATTACACATATTAGTGTAACTTTATATAAATCAATATTTGCATAGCAATTTTATATCTTTTACTTTATTATATTTATTCCAACCACTTAGCTGCTTTACTTTTTTATTTTTAATCTAAAATGTGTTTATTGAGATGGTTCTTCACTCATCCTGAATCAGGGTGCTTTTAGTACTTCTACTTTCTGAAGGAGCATCCTTCTGCAAGCCTGGCTTTTCCTCCTGTTGCTGACAGAGGATGTGGAGCAGACAGCACACAGGACTATTTGTGAATGACCAAAGACGGTGGTGACGTAAGAACATTTCATGCCTAGGAGGTAGCAATTGGGTCTCTGGATTAAATGGTTCTTCTTGTGTTTCCTCTTTGGTTCTGGAGAGGGATGGAGGAGATTGTTAGCAAGAGGCATGTTGTCATGGGCAAGTTGTCAGTGCTGGAAAGGTCAAGTTCCTGGTTGAGAATCACTCCAAAGGAGAGCATTGCGTGGATTGAGGAATTAATCTCAATTTTGTTCAAGATCATGACAATAATATAACTCAGCATTTATTACACATGTGTTCAAAGTGATTCGTCTCTGAGTGATGCTAACTATAGGAAATTTTAATTTTGTCTTTTTTATAACCTTTCTATATTTTCTAATAATATGCATGTATTATCTTGAAAATATAAGGTAAACAAATGGAGCAGGAAAGTAAGCAAGCAACAGACAAATGATATATGGACTTAGAAAGGCCTTCTGAGGGGGAAGGGGCATTGTAAATGGTAGTCACTACATCATAATTGCTGAGGCAGATTCAGGCTTTGAAAGGATCAGTAGTGTGTCATGTCCCTATACATGAAACATTCTGGAGGCTGGGTGCCATTTAAGGAGGCTAACTTTATATTGTGGTGAGGAATGATAACTCCCTGAACTGAAGAGGACATGGAGATGCTGGAAAGTTAGACCACCAAACAGCTCTGGCAGGAGAAAAACGTAACCCAGCAGAAATAAGAAACAATGCATGTCTAAATGGAATGAGTTTCAGCCTAAGGTTCTCAATATAAGAAATAAATCAAACAAATGAAAAACAAAGCATAAAAGAAAGAAGTGGTGATTGTTAATAATTCTACAGAAAAAAAAGTTTTTATTGTCTGTAGATATTTTAATGGAAGCCCTTGAATTCCTCAGAGAAAAGTTTTCCAGTCTGCTCCCTGTGATTGGCTGAAAGTGGAGATTGAGGGCGCCAGTTTTCTGAGAAATTAGCAGAAGAAAGAGCCTGGGGGTGAGGTTCAGAATTGCACCTCTGTCTAATGTACATTGTTGTTAGGTGGATTTCTCTAGCAAAGAGGGAGCATTTCCTGGCTTTGCTCTTCCCTTCACCCATTCCATTGCCTGGTGAGCACCTTGAGTTCCTGGTGCCTTAAATTTTCTAATGGAGAAGTCTACACGGAAGCCTAGAATTTAACAGTTCTGATTTTGACAGAGTAGATGAGTCAGAGCAATCCTTGGGAAAAGAATTAATCACGCCTTTTTTGTTCCCTTTGTTTAAGATCTAAAGGCATATCTTTCCAAGTAGTCCATGTCCGTCATAAAGCTTGTACTTCGCTTTTCATCTTTCTAAAGTATGTCTGTATCTCAGAGGATTCTAAAAGCAGGGAAGGAAAGAGGACTGTTATTTATTAGGACTTCTCAAATCCTAGAGTCACTGTTAAGATATTGCCGCACCTGTTTCGTGATGCTTTAGGATAGAGCTCACCAGGTTCACTTTCTCCAGAGAAGGAAACCGCTGTCTGCCATCTGGTTGGAGAGGTGACTGCTAGCTGCCTCTGGATGTATGTGAATGAGAGAGAGGAAGGACGTGAGTCATGAGAACCATGAGGGCCTAACGCTACGTCAATTAGATTCCTAAGCAAATGTATCTTTCAAATCCATTCATCAAGTCCTACAGTCATAGTTGTCTGGTATCTTCATTCATGAAGCTTTTATGGCCTTGTGCGTACTGGCTGGATTGCTTCTTGATGAGAAAAATGATGGGCTACAGGTTTAGCTTTCTCTGCTTGGTTATGCAGTTACTACCTGACCATATGTTTTCTGTCTTCTCGTACTTTGCTGACATTGCTAGCCTATAGTTGTTTTTTTCCCATTTATTTTTTGTCACTGTAGACGTGTGTCTGTATTATGTTTTTACTGACGCCTCAGTGGGGGTGTGGAGAGGCACCAGTGTTGATAACCCCATGTTGAATCTGCCATATTTTCCCTGCAATCCCTAAGTGTCATCACCAAGATTAGCTAGCTAGAATAAAGTTCTTCTACAAATGATCACATGTCTTAGCAATTACTCAAAGTATTTTACATCTGAAGAAGTGATGTTCATATGAATTATAATTTCTTATTTATCATAATAAGAAATATCATTTCTTATTTATCTCAACTACATTCTTAGGAGTGAGTTACAATCCATGATTCATTAAAAAATATATCTAACGATAAATAAAAGATTTGTGGCAAGAGTGCTCAGCCTGGAATAGGTTACATTCCGAGCCTCTCCACCGACTGCTGTGTACTGTGAAATGTTGATTTGTAAATGTGCTGTAAATTACAAAAAGAAAGTGGTAGATGGTTATAAAAATCGGGTACAGGTCGACTTTCAGTTCTACATTTCTCTGTTGCCTTATCCTTTAACATTTTCGTAAATATGCCTAAATAAGAAAATTTGAGTGCAAGTGACATATTCATCAATAAACAAAAAAACTAAACAATGTAAACGAACATTTACTTAGTAACTAATTATAAAGTACTAGCTATGTGTCTTGCCTTCTTAGACTGCTATAACAAAATACCACAGATAGGATGGCTTAAAAATAGACATTTATTTTGCAGAGTTCTGGCTTGCTTCTTGATGAGAAAAATGATGGGCTACAAGTCTAAGATTAGGGTGCCAGCATGGTAGGAGACATGAAGGGCCTGTGTCCTTACATGGAGGAGGGAGAAAGTGTTGGGCTTTCTCTTCCTTTAGAAGATCACTAATTTCATTCAGAGTGCCCTGCCCTCATGACATCATCCAAACCTAACTATCTCCCAAAGGCGCTGCCTCTAAATACCATCACATTGAGGGTTGGGGTTTCAATATATAAATTTTGGGAGGACACACACATACAATCCATAAGACTATGTGCTTCACATGTGTTCATTTATTAATTCTCATACCAAACCTGTGGGGCTAAGAATTTTTAATACTCCTCTTCCGAACATGAGGAAATTGAAGCAGAGAAAAGTAGTAATTCATTCTAGATCACACAGCTAGGAAATCATGTACACAGAAATGCAAATTATAAAAATCCACATTCTTAACCATTGTGCTGCACCATTGTGATTGATTACATGTTGTAGGTACTCAGTAAAGTAAGTTAAATCTGTACCGTTCACATTAGGATTGCTTATAATGAACTGTTTTATTTACTTCAACATTGACTAGTCTCAGGGATAGGAATGATCTTAGTCGTTTAGTGTGGGAGCCCCTTTCCACGTCCCGCGTGGTTCAGGGTTCCCAGTTCAGGGTTCGGATTCTGGAGGAGGCCGCACGCAAATGAAAAGAGAGACTAGAAAGGCATTAATTTGGCGATATTGGGGGGCCAGGCAGGAGCCTTCCTCTAGTGGAAAGGACTACTTCTTGTTCTGGTCTTTTTCTCCCTTTTATTAAGACTTTGGGACACACTCATAGCTTTTAGGCAGGAAATTCCAATAACAGAAACAGGTAGAGGCTGCTTCAGCTAACAATGTTTCAACTAAACAGTAAGTGATTAGCTCTGACCTTTCAGAGCAATTAAGGTTGACCAGCCTTCTGGTCTCCTGTTCACATCTTTCTATTAGTGAGACAGTGTTTGGTTTCCGGCAGTTTAGTATGTCATGAAAATAAAATCTTATTCTTATTTTAAACTTTGTGCTTTTCTGAAATGTTTAGGTAAATTTTTAACAATAAAAATTCCCAAAAGTAATGATGTTATATTGCAACATAAAGTTCAAAAGTGATAAATGTCTCCTCTAATACCACTTACCAATGGGGGAAAAAATCACTGTAATTGTATGTGAAAAAAATATTTTAAAGAAAATAATTTCCTAATATCTAAAAAATACTTAATCTGTGTTTATATTTTAGGAAATATCAGCAACTATAGTTTATTTTAAAGCTATTCAAGAAATGATTACTAAATTTCTTGCGGCCTGTGTTGCTCCATTTAGTTAGGGTTTAAATTGTCTGCACCTCAGCTTCATGAGAGTCTGCACTAGAGGAGGCTGCAGGAGGAAACCTTTCCTTCTGAACTCGAATTTTATTAGTTTTGTTTTTTTCTCTTTCTCTCTTACTCCTAAGCTCTTTTTCAAAGAACAATTTTCAATTTTGTTTTATTAATTCCCAGATCATTCAGTCTGACAACTCAATTTACGTTTAAGGGAAATGTTGAAATTACATGATTTTTTTCATTGATTTCTGGAAAAATGCTTCAGAAATGACTTATGGTATAATGATAAAACATTTTTTAAAACATTATAATCAATAATGGAATCTGGGGCAGTAGAACAAAAATTAAAATATATGGTGACTTGATGAATCAATGAGTAATTTAAAAATCAACATTTAAAGTTGTATAAAGAAGCGATTTATCTTCAGATGCTTGAGCTAAATATATTCACTTTTTAAATCTGGCTAAAGTATAGAGGAATTAAGGGAAACAAGAAAATCTACAAAAAGTAATTAAGGCAAACCTTTAGTAAAGTTAATTGATATTAAGTGTGATGAAAGGACTAAACATTTTGTATTATACTTAGTGATGTCTGTTTTGATAATAATACATGTATATGTGTGTATATATATATATATATATATATATATATATGAATCTAAGGTGAACCTGCAGTTGTGAAGTGTACTTGATACCTATGCTAGAAATAAGACTCATTGTTTTAGAGGTAGTAGAATTACAAACGTAAGTGCTACTAGGGCCAGCTGGTATGATGAGTAAATAAATTGGTTCCAGTGTAAAAAAAGACCTGTAAAGTTTATATGCCTAGTCTTTGCTTTACTTTTTATAGACATATAATACATATTATAATACAAATAATTATGATCCTTAAGGTAAAACTTTAATATCTTAAACCATTCCAATTAATAATATAAATACCTGTGATTGAACAGATGCTTTATAAAACTTAACATTATCCAATATTTGCTTCAAATGTCATTCAAATAAAAAAGTAAATATTAAAAGAATTGAAATTGTCAACTTCTCAGATTAATCAGGCTTTGTTCTAAGATTATATATATATATATATATATATATATATATACACACATATATATACACATATATATTTCACATATAATTGATCTAATGTTCGTAATATTTTTATTAAGTATTCTCAGTCATTATCCTCATTTTATAAATAAGAAAATCAAATCAAGAGTTTATGATAATTGGATGAGGAGGATTTGAACACAGGCTGTCTGACTGTGTGTGATATTATGTACATAGCTCATTGAGCTATATCCAGAATCTACCAGATATCGCCCCCAGCTGTTGTGCCAGCTAAGCACCTCATAACTCAGGATGAGTTTGTGATTCTCCACATCTTTCTCCACAGTGGGTATTCTCAGAGAGTTTAATTTTTGATAATTAGATGATAGTGTACTACTGCATTTTTCTAAATCCTAATACCTAGAAGTGCAATTTTGGCTATGTATGTTCTCTTTAAATATTTGAGGAATCTCTTTACTAATTTCTATAATGGATATACAATTTTACATTCCCATCAACAATGCACAAGGGTTCCCATTTCTCTAAACCCTTGCCAATAATTGATATATTTTTTTTATAATACCCATTCTGACAAGTTTGAGTTCATACCTCATTATGGTTTTGATTTGCATTTCCTTGATTAGTGACATTGAGCACTTTTTATGTGGTATCAGTATTTTTTATACTACATCTTTTCTTCTTATTTTTTTTAAACTTTGTTGTTGAGATTATTACAGATGTCCCTCTTTTTTCTCCCATTGCCTCTCTCCACCTGGTTCTAGCCCTGCCCCAGGCCTTCACTACCCTATTGTCTGTGTCCATAGGTAATACATATCTATATATATAAAAGCCTAAGCAACCCTTTGACCAGTAGCTATGATGCTCACTGACCACCATGGGGTAGACGCTCAATGCATGGAAACATGGAAGAGACTGATGTACCTCAGAGGGAAGGGGGGAGAGTGGGAAGAGATTAACCAAAGATTTTATATGCATACTGGAGGCCCAGTGCACTGGCAGGGACCCTCAGCCTGGCCTGTGGGGATTGGGCAAACACTGGCAGTCCAACATTCCCTGAGGAATCCCAGGTTGTGAGAGGGTGCAGGCCAGGCTAAGAACTGCACCGGTGCATAATTCCATGCATTGGGTCTCTAGTGTGTATATAAAAATCTTTGTTTAATCTTTTCCTGCCCCCCCACCCCCTTCTCTCTGATACTCATCAGTCTGTCCCATTTCCAAGACTTTGATTCTATTTTAGTCACCAATTTACTCTGTTCATTAGATTTCTTTTTTAAAAAATACATTTTATAGATTTTTTACAGAGAGGAAGGGAGAGGGATAGAGAGTTAGAAACATCGATGAGAGAGAGACGTTGATCAGCCGCCTCCTGCACGCCTCCTACTGGGGATGTGCCGGCAACCAAGGTACATGCCCTTGACTGGAATCAAACCTGGGACCTTTCAGTCCTCAGGCTGATGCTCTATCCACTGAGCCAAAGCAGTTTTGGCTGTTCATTAGATTTCTTATTCATATATTTTTATTTTTAGATTAAATTGTTGTTAGGTATGTATTTCTTACCATATTGTTTGTATTTTTTTTTATCTTTTTCTTCTTCTTCCTCTTCTTAAAGAATACTCTTCAACCTTTCATATAATACTGTTTTGGTGGTGATGAACTCCTTTAGCTTTTTCTTGTCTGTGAAGCTCTTTATCTGATCTTCTATTCTAAATGATAGCTTTGCCGGGTAGAGTAATCTTGGTTGTAGGTCCTTGCTATTCATCACTTTGAATATTTCTTGCAACTCCCTTCTGGCCTGCATAGTTTCTGTGGAGAAATCAGCTGACAGTCCTATGGTATTCACTTGTAGGTAGCTAACTGCTGTTCTCTTGCTGCTTTTGATTCTCTCTTTGTCTTTAGCCCTTGATGTTTTAATTAGGATGTGTCTTGGTGTGGTCCTCTTTGGGTTCCTCTTGTTTGAGATTATCTGTGCCTCCTAGACTTGTAAGTCTATTTCTTTCACCAGGTATGGGAAATTTTCTGCCATTATTTCTTCAAATAGTTTTTCAATTTCTTGCTCTCTCTCCTTTTCTGGCATTCACATAATACAAATGTTGGTACACTTGAAGTTGTCCCAAGGGCTCCTCATACTATCTTCAAAATTTTTTATTCTTTTCTTTCTCTTCTGATTGGGTGATTTTTTGCTTCCTCATATTTCACATAGTTGATTTGATTCTCAGAATCTTCTGGTCTACCATTGAATCCCTGCATATTATTGTTTATTTCAGTCAATGTAGGTTTAATGTGTGACTGGTCCTATTCCATTTGCTTGGCCTTTTCACTAAGATCCTTGAAAGTCTCACCAAGTCCCTTGGATGTTTCTAGAAGATTCTTGAGTAACCTTATAACTGTGGTTTTTTAACTCTATATCAGGTATTTTGCTTTCTTCCATCCCTTTCATTTGTGACATGTTTCTTTGTCTCCACATTTTGGCTTCTTCCCTATGTTTGTTTCCATGTATTTGGTAGAGCTGCTATGTCTCCTTGAGTTTGTAGAGTGGTCTTGTGTAATAGATGTCCTGTAGGGCCCAGTGTCTCAGCCTCCCCAGTTACCTGAACTGGGAACTCTAGGTTTGTGCACCTCTTTGTGGGCTGTGTGCATAGTCTTGTTGTAGTTGAGCCTTGATTGCTGTTGGTGTCACTGGGACGAATTGACTGCCAGGCCAATTGGCTGTGGAGACCAGATATAAATACAGTGGGTTAACTGCTGTGCAGGACACACCCCTATGGAACAGGATTTGCTTTGGTGCTCACTGAGTCTTCCCCTTAAGTGTGTCTCTTATGATGTGTAAAGTTGTAATCTTGTGTGGCCTGACACTGACCACTGGGTGCACTGGCTCTTGGGTCTCCAGGGAGGTGCAAAGCCAGCCACTCCCTGAAGTCACCAAGCAGGAGCTACAGAGACATCTGCAGATTCCTCCTTTTTGTATCAGGTTTGGAAGTACCCAGATGATACCCAGCTTTGAAGCAAGAAAGGCTGGTGCTAGTGCCAGGTCTTGAGTTTTTTATTGGTAAGTTTGGGGCTCCCTGACCCAGCTGAGCTTGTTTGAGATTTTCAAGTACAGGCCATTCATATGCAAAAGCTTCTGCAGGCAGCTTGGGTAGGGTTGTAAATTGGATGAGGCTGGGGTCTTAGGGAATCACCAGGGCAGAGCAAATAGAATGGCTACCAGTAAGCCCTGCCTAGGAACAACGATCCCTGCAAGTACCTCCATCTGGGAGAAAGTCATCCCCAAGTGCCTGCCCTGGTGCCAGATAATCTCGTTCCTCCTCATATGTGTCTGTGTCCCCCAGAGCCTCACCTGGTGCTAGAGCTCAGAGGAAACAGCACCTTGTTCAGTGCAATTTGAATTCATGGTGTCCGCCTTTTCAGAGGAAAAGCTGGATCTCTAAGAGCCTCAATATCACTGAACTCCAATCCACACTGGTTTTTACAGCCTATGGTTATGGGGACTTTTTTTCCCAACTCTGGGACCCTGGGCTGGGGTTCTGGTGTGGGGCTGGGACCCCATGCTCTTCTGGATGGCCTCCACAGAGACAGTCTCCCTCCTGATGAAAAAGCAGCCCATGTGGGTGCAGACCTCCCCGTTCCCCACCTCCACACCTCCTACCAGTCTCAGTGTGCTTTCTTCTTCACTTCTCTAGTTGTAGGACTTCCATTCAGCCATCTTTCTGCCGTTCTGGATGATAATTGTTCTGTATTTTAGTAGTATTTTTGATGTAGTTATGGAAGGCCGCAAGTATTTACCGGTGCTGCTCTTGTTTCCTCTCCTGTACTTGGTATTTTTTGTCAGCATTGTGAAGATACTAGTTTCATATTCCTATCTTTTATTTCTGCCAACATATTCTTATTGATCTTATCTTTTTATTAGAGGCCCAGTGCACAAAATTCATGCACGGGGGGCAGGAGGATGTCCCTCAGCCCAGCCTGCACCCTCTCCAATCTGGGACACCTCGAGGGATGTCCAACTGCCCGTTTAGGCCTGATCAGACTGCTGGCTCTTAACTGCTTGCTTGCCTGCCAGCCTGATCACCCCTTCACCACTCCCCTGCCAGGCTGATTGATGCCTAACTGTTCCCCTGCTAGCCTGTTTGCCTCTAACTGCCGTCCCCTGCAGGCTTGGTCACCCCTAACTGCCCTCTACTGAGGCCTGGTCTTCCCAACTGTTCTCCCCTGTAAGCCTGGATCTCCCCCAACTGCACTTCCCTGCAGGCCTGGTTGCCCCCAACTTCCCTCCTCTGCAGGCCTGGTCACCCCTAACTGCCCTCCCCTCAGGCTTGATTGCCCCCAACTGCTCTCCCTTGTAGGCCTGGTCCCTTCCAACTGCCCTCCCCTGCTAGCCATCTTGTGGTGGCCATCTTGTGTCCACATGGAGGCAGCCATCTTTGACCACAGGGGGGCAGCCATCTTGTGTGTTGGAGTGATGATCAATCTGCATATTACTCTTTTATTATATAGAATAGAGGCCTGGTGCACAAGTGGGTTCCAGCTGGTTTGCCCTGAAGGGTGTTCTGGATCAGGGTGGGGTTTTCGTGGGGCATGGGGCAGCCTGTGGTGGTTTGCAGGCTGGCCATGACCCCTGGTGACCAAAGTGGAGAACCTGGTATCTGGGATTTATCTTCTATAATTGAAACTTTGTAGCCTTGAGTGGAACCAAGCCTCCTGCTTTCTCCAAAGCTGCAGCCATTTTTGTTAGGATTTATTTATCTTCTATAACTGAAACATTGTAGCCTTCAGTAGAGGACTGGGTCTGCCAAGGTGTGCAGAAAGCTTGGCTTTCTCCATTACCAGGAAACCCAACCTTTCTGCTCACTTCGTGGCTGCAGCCATCTTGGTTGGGTTAATTTGCATACTTGCTCCTGATTGGCTTGTGGGCATGGCCTGTGGGTGTAGCAGAGTGATGGCTAATTTGCCTATTACTCTTTTATTAGATAGGATTAGTTTGTAAGATGATTTTGTTAACCTCAATGTTCCATAGATTGACTGAGAGCAGGGAGAAGAATGGTGGTTACCAAGGTGGAAGGGCAGGGAGGATGTGGAGATGCTGGTCTTAGATTAAAAACTTATAAGAATATGACTGGGTTCTAGAGATGTAGTGGACACCATGGTGATTATAGTCATCAGCACTGTGTTATATTCTTCCAAGCTGTTAAGAGACTAAATCTGAAATGTCTCACCACAGGAAAAGAAATGATAATTATGTTACATTATAGAGGTGTTAACTATGGTGGTGATCATATTACAACATCTCAATGTATCAGATCAATTATTTGTACCTTAAACTTACACATTATTATGTCAATTGCATCTTAAAAATTAAAACAAGAGAGGAGAGTCAAAGAGAGGAAGCAAAGGACAGGTTTCCTGGAAGATTGATCGATTATATTCTTTCACATTTGAAGAGTTTATTTGAATCACAGCACTGTGCCAACGCTGCCCTTACAATCATATTTCCTTAATCAAGAGTAAACTTCAGGCCCTAGCCGGTCTGGCTCAGTGGATAGAGTATCAGCCTGCAGACCAATGGGTCCTGGGTTTGATTTCAATTTGGGTCAAGAGCATGTATCTTGGTTGCAGACTCCTCCCTGGCCAAGGCCTTCGCCAGGGGTTATGCAGGGGCAACCAATCTATGTGTTTCTCTCACATCAATGTTTCTCTTTCCTTCTCTCTTCCACCCTCCCTAAAAATCAATGGAAAAATATTCTTGGTTGAGGATTAACAACAACAACAACAAAAAGGGTGAGCTTCAGTGTGAGAATAAATCATTTTTCCCTCTCTGAGGTCAGCTTGTTACAGATGGAACATTGCAGCACTGTTTATACTGAAATGGATTTTGAGCTGTGTAGGTGGAGGGTGGTAATACATGGCATGATTACATTTAATTTATATTTCAATTCTTACTCTCTGGAGCCCTGGTTCTGCTTTCTCATTTTCCTTTTTGTGTGACATTGGTGCATAGCGTGATGACTATAGATTATCATCAGTAACACCCAAGTCCCTCCTTTTCTCTAGAATATTTCCTTTTAGTTTAGCTTTAGAAATTTGAACATTTTCTTTCCCTTTCTCATCTCGCTCTGTTCCAGAAACATGAAATTATTTGAAGTTTGGGCTGCATTGAACTAATTTAACAAGCAGAGGTTCTTAATTAATTTAAATGAGATTATGTAAAAACTGTCTCAGGAATTGGTAAATGACATTGTTCTATTTCTTACAGTTGTGGAAATAGAAAAGCTGAGATCTGAACTTTGCAAAAGCCTCCATCATTACAAAAGCTAAATTTTTAGGTTATTTATCAGAATTACTCTTCTGTGTCTACTTACTAAGGATTTCTACCTTTCTGCATTTTAAACAATGCCTGCAAGTTTGGAACACTGTTTTCCTACATGATATTTTTTCTTTTCAGAAAAAGATTCTCTTTTTTAAAAATTATAAAATTTGTATAGAGCTTATATAACAGTTTATAAATATGTATTATGCATCTGAATTGAATGTGATTTTATCGACGTTTTCTTTTTAAATTACATTTTGGGGTGACACATTAATGTGATTATATAGATTTTGAGGATGCAATTCTGTGATAAAAGGAATCAAGTATATGGTGCAAAAGAAGATTTGACTTTGGGCGGTGGACACAATGCAATATACAGAGAACCAAGATTCTTTTTCAAATGACATGATTTTGTTATTCCAATGTCTAATGTGTACTAATAATAAGGCAACAAACTATAAAATTGTGGAATTAAAACTAAAAACTATAAATTACGTGCAAAATAAGAATACGTTAAAATTTTTTTAGATATTGTGATGTGTAGAATGTATGCGAATGCCAAAATTTACTAAGAAACTTCTAAGTCAGAGAGTTCTGCACTTAAGTCATATAAATAGATATTTTGTGAGCGCCTGTTTTGTTCCTCGGAATATGCTTGCTTCCATGATACCATATATATCCCTATAGGTAAAGATATAGCATCCCCTTGTTGTTGTTTTTATTTTATGGGATTAAAATCTCTTGAATTAGTATTATTCTCTCTGTCTCTCCTACTACTTCCTTTGAACAATTCTCCATCCATCATGTCAGACCTGTATGCCTCCAGGATGGTCCACTTCTAACCCATCCTTCCTTGTGCTTTTCCTTATATGCAGACTTGCTAATGTGTCTCCTGTATTACCTGTTCAGTGTCACTCTATTTCCTTCAGTCTAGCATTCAAATTTCTAGTCCTGATAGAGTAGACATCTCTTGAGTTTGCTCTTTATAACTCCTTTTACCAATATAGCAACTCCACCCCCCGCCCATGCATATAATTTTTGGCAGGAAAACTCTCCAAGGAGTGAGCACAGGCTAAAACTAGCTTTATCAAACTCTTCCAAGAATTGACTCCAGAGTAGAGTGACTAAAAAAAATGTAAGGTGGTGAGAACTGAGTCAAGCAGTGACTGTGCTCTAAAGAAAATGCCATGAATTCCTGCTACTGAGTTACCTAGGAATCTTTTTAGTTCCTGTGTTTCTTGTAATCTGGTTGCATAGCTTTTCCATCAGTTATGTCAGTTCAATAAGTTCTTCATTTTCTAAAATGTTGTCCGTAATTAGTTTTTATGGCTTTTAATGACTTTATTAATAGACTTATTCCTAGATCTTCAGACTCATCTCTTACAATTCCCTACTTTACACCTGAGACTCAATTCTCTGGTCTTCATTAATTCACAAGCTGTTTTTTTACCATTTTCCTCACAGTATGTCCCAGTTGTTTCTCATCTGGCCCCAAGATATTTGCTCTTCGTGACCCCTTTCCATGAAAACCACATTCCTCTTGTCTGTACATCTCAAATTCCTAAATATCCTCTGGAATTCAACTGTCATTTTCTCCAGGAGGACTTCCTTTATACCCCAGATGCTTCTACTATGTGCTCCCATAACCCACTTGTCACATTCTGCAGTTGTGGCTGATCTGTTGTGAAAGAGGAAGTCCCATAAGTGTAGAATCTGTGTCTACCTTATTCAGATTTTATTCATAGTGCCTCGCTCAGTGCCTAACACATAAAAACAAATTCGCACATATTTGTTGAATAAGGAAGTGAATGAATGAACAGAAGAAAAATTCATTTCATTCTTTAAGACATTGTATAATCAAACTCCAACTTGAATATAACCATGGTTTGGGCCATGAGTCTCTGGCTATAGCTGGTCCAGGCTGTGAGTTTCTGGCTACTTAAAAAAAGATAGGGCCGAAACCAGTTTGGCTCAGTGGATAGAGCGTGGGGCCTGTGGACTGAAAGGTCCCAAGTTTGATTCCAGTCAAGGGCATGTAGCTTGGTTGCAGGCACATCCCCAGTAGGGGGCATGCAGGAGGCATCTGGTTGATGTTTCTCTCTCATCGATGTTTCTAGCTCTCTATCCCTCTCCCTTCCTCTCTGTAAAAAATCAATAAAATATTTTTTTTAAAAAAGGGAAGGAGGCAGCAAGAACAGAGGCTTGATTTGGTCTTTGAAGACAGATAGGATCTAAGGAGTTGGGGAAAAAAAGTGAAGAAATGGCCCCAGCATTGCGAACTTTGTACTTCAAAATGTTGCTTGTGAAATCTGCAGCTTTTTTCCTAGCGTGGCATTTCATCACTATGCAGATGTGTTGATAAATGTTTTATCTCACATGTCAATTCTGACTTTTAGTGGGACAAGGAGGCCTCATCCAGTCTTGACATAAATGAGTATGAGAATTAATTAGCGATATCTGCCTTGGAAGAGGAATGAGGGAGTGGTAGGTATTTTTCATTCATACACAGACTGATATAATCCATTACTCTCTAGTTGCCTTTTTAAGTCATTCTACAAATTTTCCAGGGAGTATAAATGTTCCCAGGAATTTTCTAGGGAATTGTAGAAAATGACAGTTGGACTGAGAAATCTATTGAGGGCTCACCTAAAATGATAGAAACCTCAAACTGTTTTCTGTCTCAGACATATCTACTAGTATTTACTGTTACTTTTTGGATTCATAAGTTAAGGGCTTGAGAAGGGAAGAGAGCTTGCTCAAGAATAACCACCTATAAATTAGCAAGAATATTATTTTTTCTCTATTTCCTGGTCTGGAGTTTTCAGGATACATAATCAAATTAAGTTTTATCTTTAAACCAAAGACTCTGATTTAGGTAAAGTCATGTGTTAGTTGTGATAGCTTGCCTAATTAAAAAATCATGTGTGATATTTTAAGGTGTATGTTTTTTTTTTCTTCCCTAGTTAATAGCTTTTATAATCATGTTCTAATTTCAAGGTTAAGTTTATTTTGTCTCAGTGTAAATTTTGTTTTTGATTATACAATGTCATAAAGAATGAAATGAATTTCTTTTCATTCAAGAAAATGAATTTCTCTTCTGTTCATTTGGATAGGGATGGTGGAGGATGGTACCCTATGTGTGAATGGATGTTACCCTTCCATTTTCAAATAAGTAAAAATAGTTAATAATTAGAACACACCATACTATATGTAATTATTAGCTAATGCCTGACACACAGTAATAAATTAGTAAGGGCTAGCTAATATTCCCACTGAGACATTTTAATTTAAGGATAACATGTAAGTGACTAAACTTCCAAATTTTTTGGAGGAAGCATCTGTGTGTTTTCAAGATTTTGTAAAATCTATTGTATTTCAGGGAATAAGACCTCATATTGTAAAGAGTTACTAACCCATTCCATTATAACTTCTTTACAAAACCTTTTCCTCTATATCTAACAGTGCAGGGATGAAGGCAGTCTGGAAACTGGTGGGTAGGACTTGGATCATGAAAGCAAGCAAAGAACTGGGGACAGAAGCAGGGCAGAAGAAGGAGGAAGCATGGACGAGTGACAAATTATCATGTGTGATATTTTAAGGTGTTTTTTTTTTCTTCTCTAGTTAATAGCATTGTAATCACGGTCTATTTTCAAGGTTAAGTTTCCCTTGTCTCGGTATAAATTTTATGGATGATTACGTTTTAGTTACACAACAGAGGCAGCGACAGCAGCAGAGATAGCTTCCTTCTCTGCCCAACACTCTGAGGTCAAAGTTATTACCATCAGTGGAATGAGAGACGAGCAGAGCTGGCAAATACTCGTGCAGTGTCCTTCTTGTAGGCCAGTCACTGAGCTAATTGCTTATTTACATGATCTTAATCACCGGAGTGACTCTAAAAGGAAAACCATATCCATTTTACAGAAAGAAACATGAGGTTGGCAGAGCTTAACTTGCCCAGAGTCGCATAGGTAACAACCCAGTAAAAACGTACAAAACCTCCATGTCAACAAAGTCCATGCCTTGAACCATCCCCACGGACCAAAGAGAAGCACGCACCCCGTTTCTCTTCCTCCCGGTGGTTTTCACACATCGGGTAACACCCTCCACCCTCCCTGCTCACACCGGAGCTGAACAAAAGCCAGAACCTCGGGAAGCCAGCCAGCCCCATCTCCTGTCCTGGCTGCACGGGGAGGTGTGCCAGGTGCACCGGTTGGCTGTGCCACTCTGAACTATTTGTGACGCCTTTGCCCCCGCTGTTCCTTCTGCTTGGAAGATCCTTCCTCAATCTTGTCAGCTCACACTTCCATTTCTTGGAAACATTCCCTGACCCCGCAGGCATGAATCAAACAGGGTCCTCCACCCTCCCGCCCCGGGAACTGCTCCTTTCACTGTGGCCCAGCAGGGCCTTGGACTTACCTGAGTCACATTATATAAGACTTGGCATTAAAACCGTTGGCTAACTTCCCACTCTCTTCAATAGATAATGAAATGAAAATAAGAACTCGATTTTCTTCTACTTCTATCCCTTATGCCCAGCACAACATATACAACCTAATAGATACTCAAAAAAAAGTATTGCATAATTTAAAGTTGAATAATAATTAATAATAATAATATAATTTCTGAATGATTCTATGAGGTAGGCATTGTACTTAGTTTTCCCATGTGTTACTCCGCACAGTTTTTCTAACCAACCTGGATGCTAAATAATAGTATTTCCACTCTAAATCAGGAAAATAAGGCCTAGCGAGGACCTGGGATTTTCCATTGTTTATACAGATAGTTTGTGCCCAAGGAAATATGAACTTTGGTCTCTCCAAAGTAGAATGTATACTTGTAAGCAGTGCACTATTTTAGATTCCTTCGTGATGGAAACAATGCAAACTTGAAGACGCATGAGCTTGCTATGTCAACTTCCACTATTGCTTTCCCATTTTAAGAAAGAAAAAAAAAGATGCCTTAAAATAGCCCCATTTCCCAGCATTCTCACACTATGTCCTGCTTGTTTCTAAATCAGCATCTTTGTTCCTGTGTTCTCCCTCCCATGATGCTCTCTGCTTTCTGCCTGCTTGTTCAAATCTTACCTGTCCACTGGGGATAGCTGAAGTAGCATTCTTCCCTGATGTTCTGAGCTCAAATTTACACTCATCTCTGAATCCACAGTACATTTTGTCACTTCTAGTCACCCCTTTTCTTGTGTTTTTAGAGAAATTTTGTTAAGATTAAGAGTGGTGTTTGGAGTCAGAGTGTTTCTAGATGACTCAACAGTGTACCAGCTTTGCCTTAAGGTTAGTATTGATTTTACATGATTGATGCCTCCATGGTGATGTACTTGGCCAGTGAGAATCTCAAGATCCACAGGCAGGCGTAGGAGTGGGCAGATTAGGGCCTCAGGCTCCGGTTAAGGCAAATGAAGGTTGAGTTGCTGGTGAAGAGAATAAGGAGAAGGAGAAAGACAAACCAGCCTGGCCAGTATGGTTCAGTGGTTGAGCATTGACCTATGAACCAAGAGGTCACAGTGCATTTCCCATTCAGGGCACATGGCCTGGGTTGTGGGCATGATCCCCAATAGGGGGAGTGCAGGAGGCACTTGATGGATGATTTCATCATTGATGTTTCTCTCTCTCTCTCCCTCTCCCTTACTCTCTGAAATCAATAAAAATGTATTTAAAAAAAAGACAAACTTGCAATTCAATGGGAGAAAATAAGATTGAGAAATCGATCTAAAATAAAAGTTCTGCCTCAGAGGTTGAAGAAGACGTTGGGGAGGTGGAGGTATATCCCCTAAGGCCGTTATTCGCAGGGAGGTTAAGTTTTGGTCTAGAAACTTGACCAAGTCCATGTAGGTGACAGTCCTCAGCAGCGTAAGGAACAATGGAAACCACACTGTCTGTGAGATCTGTAGAAATCATTTGCCTTGTAACTCTTTCTACTCTGCCTGCTTCTGACAAACAGGCTTCTCGTGGCTGTTTTATTTTTTTGTTAGGTTTGTATTTATTTTCTGTTCTTGTGGAGGATAATTGACCTCTGCAAAGCAGATACCCTTGGCGCCCGGACATTTGTGTTGAATGAAGAGCCAAATGGAACAGGTGGGAAGGGAATATTCACTTATTTCTCCCGTGTCCTGCTAGGATGCCCTAATCTGCATGCCACCTGCAGCATTTAGCAGGCCTGATTAAAGAGCGCGGGGCCTGGCCGTCTGCGCAGCGCTGCTCCCCGAAGCGGCCTGGACCGCCGTGGGCTGCTGGCTGCGTGCTGGTCTCCAGACAATCTGTCATTCCTGCTTCGTCCCAATAACCTTTGGCAACAATCAAAGCAAACAGGTACCTGAAAGCCAGGGAGGCTGATAGAGAGAATTTGCCCTTTCTTTCTTTAAAAAAAATGCAGGTGTCGTTGGCACCACAAGAAGTCATTAGGTCTGCAGAGAACATTCATTTAGAATCTAGATCACCTATGGGCACATAATAATTTTAAGCCAATATATATATATATATATATATATATATATATATATATATATATATATATATATATGGCACCACTTTTTTTTATGTCTTTTACCCTCTCTTTATAATGTTCTGCAAAGAGGAAAAATTATTTGGGGAGATGATAAATGCATATGTATGTGTGTGTCTGTATCTTTCTCTTATTTATGTATGTGTAAAAAGAGAATTACAGACTTGCTACATTACACACACACACACACACACACACACACACACACACAGTTATTTCCCCAAATATAAAAAAAAGAGTTAAATACCCAGATATAGCCAAACCCGGTTTGGCTCAGTGGATAGAGCACTAGCCTGCGGACTAAAAGGTCCCAGGTTCCATTCCAGTCAAGGGCATGTACCTTGGCTTCGGGCACATCCCCAGTAGGGAGTATGCAGGAGGCAGATCGATTTTTCTCTCTCACTGATGTTTCTAACTCTCTATTCCTCTCCCTTCCTCTCTGTAAAAAATCAATAAAATATATAAATACCCCAAAATATGAAGAAGGCACTGCACTGAAAGTCTAACAACTGCCTAACTGGCATGTTTCAATGGTTGAGCATCAACCTATGAACCAGGAGGTCGTGGTTTGATTCCCCGTCAGGGCACATGCCCGGTTTGTAGGCTCGATCCCCAGTGTGGGGATTGCAGGAGGCAGCTGATCAATGATTCTCTCTCATCATTGATGTTTCTATCTCTCCTTCCTTCTCCCTTCCTCTCTAAAGTCAATAAAACCACATTTTTAAAAAGCCTAACATCTCAGTTTCCCTTGAGATGCACACCATGCTTTAGAGTAGGACCATCCAAAAGCACGCCAGGTTGAGAAGGAGAATGTCAGTGACTGTAGCCAGGCCTGCGTCTGGGTGATGAGGATGGCACAGTGGAGGCTGTAAGATTATGGAGACTGAAGGCTCTCTCTGACCTGGAAGGGGCAGCGGCCACTTACCTTCAATTAGTTCACTGTTGCCTTGCCGAGTACAAACTCAGTGTTGCCAGATTTTCCTATGTCAGTAAAACTGGAAAAATATATGCAGGGTGTCCCAAAAATGTACAGATGCTTTGAACAATGATAAAGGCAGTGTATTTTTTTTAACTTCCAGGAGTATTTTCAGATGACTTTTCTTTGTTAAAACCTTAGTCTGACTGAAAAGAAAGAAATATCAATCGAGCTATCTGCCTTTAAAGTGTGTATACATGTTTTTCGGACACCTGTCTATACAAAACTTTTTTTAAAAATATATTTTATTTTTTACAGAGAGGAAGGGAGAGGCATAGAGAGTTAGAAACATCAATGAGAGAGAGACATCTATCAGCCGCCTCCTGCACGCCCCCCACTGTGGATGTGCCCGCAACCAAGGCACATGTCCTTGACCGGAATTGAACCTGGGACCTTTCAGTTGGCAGGCCGACATTCTATCCACTGAGCCAAACCGGTTTCGGCACAAAACTTTTTTAAATACAAAAATGGTGGCAGTCTAATTTTCCCATCCAAAACTCAGATGTATATATTATCCATTACTCAGTTGTCCCTTTGTCATTTGCTGTTACCAATCTTTTTTTTTTTTTAACATGCCTAAGTTACACCCTGGGCAATAGCCTCATTTAGAAGTCACAAAAATATAGAAACATGAATTGCTGATTTGCACGGTTTATGGCAGAGGTGGTATCTGAAATGTGATCTCAACTCCCCAGCCAATGCGATTTCTAAGATGTCTTATTCATGTTTCTATCTAAACAACTGAACTTTATTATAGACATTGGATGAGGGAGAAGTTAGAGAAGATTGTCTCATTAGGTCAATAAATTTCAAATCATTATACTTCCCATGCAAATGGTGGCCCAAATTATATTTGCCAGTCATGGATATTTGGAAGTTATTTTATTGGCTTAGAAAGTATGTGATGTGTCAATAAGCCATGTTCTTTAATAGATGGTATTAGAATATTACTAAGTCCCCACTTCTATCCGTTGAAAAGACATAAGGAGGGTTCACAAAACCTGGCCAACTCTTCTGAGATCATTTATTTGAACTATACATTCTTACCAAGTTATAGTGAGGTTTATGGTTCTTTATGCATTCTGTCAAAAGTAAGAGTTACAGCCGAGACCAGTTTGGCTCAGTGGATAGAGCGATGGCTTGCGGACTGAAAGGTCCCAGGTTCGATTCTGGTCGGGGGCATGTACCTTGGTTGCGGGCACATCTCCAGTGTGGGGCGTGCAGGAGGCAGCTGATGGATGTCTCTCTCTCATCGATGTTTCTGACTTTCTATCCCTCTCCCTTCCTCTCTGTAAAAAATCAACAAAATATATTTTTTTAAAAAAAGTAAGAGTTACAGTGCCAGCTATATCCTTAACATGAGAAAATTACTTAAAGTACATGTGCTAGGATATAAATATTACACTAGTGCAAACTCCTGGCCCATTGTTTTTGTGAAAGACCAAATTTCTAGAACAGAGGGCAGGATCAGCAGAAGAATTTATTCTTTCATTTAGAAAAAGGGATTGTTTTGGAAAGCATTTGAAACAGGCCTTACAGACAGTTAAGTGTCATGTAAGAGTATGAGAATTAAGAGTTATTATGTGAACATGATATAGTGTAATCTCTGACACGAAGAAAGCGATAATTATTGAGAGTTATTAGTTACTCTTGTGTCTGTTATATTGTAAAATAGCTTATTTTCCTGTGGAAAATTTTATTTAAGATCCCTGAAGTATAGAGAGATGATTGAACATCAAGAATGTACTTTTATCCTGGGGCACAAGCCAAAATTTGTGGAGAAGACGAAGTCTCTTTTCTCTGGATCATATACCACTTTAATCTTACTTCTGAATAATCTCTAACCCAAGAAACTATTTGTTGAATCCAAAATGTTCCAGAGAACACTTCTGTAATCAGTACTCCCTAAGGCTTGAATTTCAAAACAGTTTTGGTATATTTCTTCTGTTTATTTCTTTCAATTTTCTTCAGTGGCCGTGAAGGCAAAAGGCTGAATTTACATGGACAACTGACCTCCCATATGTGGATTCAGTTCCTATATGTCAATTCTTCAACTCCCCGGGATAGTCTATGCAGAAATAGGACTGTTAAGGACCACCGATGTTAATAAAAATAATTTAAATGTTTATCTTTCAGTGCTTGAATAGCTTTGTTAAAGAGAAGTACTCTACAGTAATTTGAAGAGAGCCTGTTGCAACCCTCACCCTGAGATAATTATGATTTCAGAAATCCGAATTATATTCAACAATGTGGTTTCACAGCCTCCACTGTTATGCACATTGAGTCCGGCTTTTCATTGTAATGTGCATTTGGCCACCCTCCAAAGCTAGGTCCTTCTGAGCACGTTACACTTCATCTTTCAGGATTATATAATATCCAGAGGCCTTTCTCTGCTCTTACATCAGTTACACACCAGAGCTAGTGGGCAAAGTAGAAATGGCTACAATTACAGGAGCTAGTGTTAGTGCTGGACCTAGGAGTAGCTATTCTATACTGCAGAGAGGAGGATATAGTCTCATTTACACTGTCTGAAATTGTGTTTCCTCTTTAAAGGACAAAGACATTTAATTTTCAAAACTATCTGAGTTTATTGTCTAAGAAAAAAACTCTGTTTTAACAGGTTCATCGAGTTTTATTTCATCACTTATACTCACATTTTCCTTTGTGGGTAGAATTTATTGAAGTAACCGGTTTTATACTGCATAAGGTAAAATCGCCAAGTTTATTTCAAAAACATTTTTAATTCCTTGTCATAGTCACCAAAATGTATATATTTTCTTTTCTATCTCTCTTTTTCCTTTCTATTTTTACTACCAATGTCTATGGTAGTAAAGTCAGATTTTATTGTTTAAATCTTCAGCTTCCCCACTACTTTCCTCATATCTAAGTATTATTTTGGTTTCTGAAAAGAAACCAAGGAATCAATAAACATAGGCTGTAGGTAAGGTTAATGCCACAGAAAAATAATAAGATAACACCTCAAATTGGCTTTTGAGCTCCTCTAATAACTTAACCACTTTAACTATTCTTATTTCCAAGTCTAGATAGTCCCTCTGGTTTTCGTTTTTAAGTTATTTCTATATCTTCCTTGAGATTCCCTATTTAGTGTATCATTGTCATAATATTTTAATTTTATTTGAACATAGCTTTTTTCATCCTTCAAGCTTCTTTATTATACAGTAGTCCCTCTTAATCCATGGGCGGGGGGTGGGGGGAGGAGACATTCCAAGATCTCCACAGTGGATGCCCGAACACACAGATATCAACAAACCCCATGTATACTATGTATTTTCTTATTGAGACATATATATGATAAATTTAATTCATAAATTAGGCACAGTAAGAGTTTAAAAATCTACACTAATAAAAGAGAAACATGCAAATTGACCATCATTCCGCTATGCCCATTAGCCAATCAGGTGCGAGTATGCACATTAACCCAGCAAAGATAGTGGCAGCCACCACGCTGGAATGAGCAGGAGGCTTGGGTTACCCCAAGCAATGGAGGAAGCCAAGCTTCCCACCTGCCATGGCTGGTCCTGGCCTCCGCTCAAGACTACAAAGTTTCAATTATAGAAGATAAATAAATCCCTGATACCTGCTTCCAATATGCCCTGGCCTCCCCTCAAGGAAGCATTGAAAAAAAGGAAAAAAAAAACAACAACAAGAAGTGAAAAGGAGCTAATACTGGAGAAACCAAGATTGCAGCATAGGTAAACAACTAAACTGCTGCCTCGCATAACAATTTCAAAACTACAACTAAAAGACAAAATGGACATCATCCAGAACCATAGGAAAGCTGGCTGAGTGGGAATTCTACAACTAGAAGGAAAGAAAAGCACACTGAGACTCAGAGGAGCTGCAGGAGGCAGTGGTACTGAGATGCACACGTGGAGAGGACTGGCAACTGAGTGCAAGGCTGGCTTTCTCAAGTAGGAGAAAGACAAAAGCTCCCAACTGCTTTGAACTTTAGTTTTGGGTGAGACTCTGGGGACCCAGACTCATTCAGAGAGAAACTGGACAGTCTGGCAACAGGCAGAACTTGAGGGCTTACAGGGATTACCATGGGACACTGACACACAGGGGCCTATTAGGGCAGGGCTGACAGGAAACCAATGCTGTCTGCTCTGCCCTAGGACTCTGCCCCATCCAAGCTGAGCACAGAGGCTTTTGCAAATCTTGTCTCATAAGGGTGTCTCCGACACAGAAGTTCTTCCAGCATAGACACAGCTGATCCTCATAGCCAATTGGCCTGGGAGGTCAATTCCTCCCAGTGATAAGAACAACAATCAAGGCTTAACTACAAGACTGTACACACAGCCCACAAAGGAGTGCACCAAGAGTGTCCACCTCAAGTAACTGGACCCTATAGGACACTTAGCACACAAAGCCACTCTATCAACTCCGGGAAGCAGCCAAAATGCGGAGACAAAGAAACATGTCACAAATGAAAGAAATGGAGGAAAGTAAACAACTGGATATAGAGTTCAAAACCACAGTTATAAGGTTTTTCAATAATTTTCTAGAAAAGGCCAATAAATTTAGGGAGAACCTTGAGGATATGAAAAAGGACCAACTAGAAATTAAGCATACACTAACTGAAATAAAAAATATTATACATAGATCTAATAGCAGACTAGAGGAAAGCAAGAATCAAGTCAAAGATTTGAAATACAAAGAAGCAAAAATTCACTCAACTGGAAAAGCAAAAAAAAAAAAAAAAAAGAATCCAAAAATATGAAGAAGATAGTGTAAGGCCTCTGGGACAACTTCAAGCGTACCAACATCAGAATTATGGGGGTGCCAGAGAAAAGAGAGAGCAAGATAACCTATTTGAAGAAATAATGACAGAAAACTTCCCCCACCTAGTGAAAGAAATAGTCTTACAAGTTCAAGAAGTGCACAGAACCCCAAACAAAAGGAATCCAAAGAGGACCACACCAAGCCACATCATAATTAAAATGCCAAGAGCAAAAGACAAAGAATATTAAAGGCAGCAAGAGAAAAATAGTTACCTACAAGAAGCACCCATATGATCATCAGCTGATTTCTCAATAGAAATTAAGCAGATCAAATGGGAGTGGCAAGAAATATTCAAAGTGATGAATAGCAAGAATCTACAACCAAGATTACTCTACCCAGCAAAGCTATCATTCAGAATTGAAGGGCAAATAAAGAGCTTCACAAATAAGAAAAAGCTAAGGGAGTTTATCAACACCAAACCAGTATTATATGAAATGCTGAAAGGTATTCTTTAACAAGAGGAAGAAGAATCAAACAGTAAAGATAAAAATTATGAACAACAAATACATATCTATCAATAAGTGAATCTAAAAATCAAATTAATTAACAATATGATAAACAGAATAAACTGGTGAATATAATAGAATCAGGGACAAAGAAAGGGAGTGGACTGACAATTCTCAGGGGGAAAAGTGGGTAGGGGGTGCCAGAAGAGACTGGACAAAAATCATACACCTATGGATGAGGATAGTGGGGTGGAGATAAGGGCAGAGTTGTGGGGTGGGGACTGGGTGGAGGGGAGTTATGGGGGGGAAAAAAGAAACAATTGTAATAATCTGAACAATAAAGATTTATTAAATTTAAAAAAAAAGAAAAAAAGGAGGGGCTGGAATCTTGAATTGCCTGGGGAGCGTGGCCAGCCTGAAAACAGCCCTCAATTGGTCACCCAGGGTGGCCACACTCCCATGGGGTGAGGGTCCCCTCTGGGCACTTGGCCAACCTACAAACAACCATCAGCCCTTCAACCCAAGCTGGCCACACCCCCATAGAGTGAGTATCTGCACTGTTTTCAAACCTGAAAAATCCCTCAGCCTCTCACCCAGGCTGCCCAGGCACCCAGCAGGGACCATCACTCCATGGTGGCATGGCTGGCCTGCAAACCATCACAGGCCCCTCACCCATGCCACCCCATGCCCCAAGGGAACCCCCACCCTGATCCAGGACACCCTTCAAGGCAAACCACTTGGCCCCCACCTGTGCACAATTGTTTAGATTAATAAAAGGGCAATATGCTAATTAGACTGGGAAATTTTCCAGGAAAACTTCTGGATGTTCTTCTGGACAAAGCCATGGTGGTGGGGCCTGGGTAAAGGTGGTTAGAGGCCAAGAGAGAAGGGCAGTTGTGGGTGACCAGGCTGATGGAGGCGAAGCAATTGGGGATAAGCAGAACAGCACGGGGGTCAATTGGGGGCTAGCAGGCCATCATTGGGCGTCAGTTGGAGGTGACCAGGCAGCGGGGAGCAGTTTGGAGTGAGCAGGCCAGCAGGGGGCAGTTGGGGGCAAGCAGACCATTGGGAAGGCAGTTGAGGGGGTGAGCACATTGGCACGGGGGGCAGTTGAGGGGTGATCAGGCTGGTGGGGGGCATTTGGAGGTGAGCAGGCTGGCAGGCAGAGTGGTTAGGATCAATCAGGCAGACAGGCTGGCAGGTGAGCAGTTAGAAGCTAACAGTCCTGATTGTGAGAGGGATGCCCCACTGCCAGTGTAAGCACAATCCCTGTACCTGCAGTGGGATATCCTTCGAGGGGTTGAAGATTGGAGAAGGTGCAGGCCAGGCTGAGGAACAACCCTCCTCCCCCCCTCATGCATGAATTTTGTGCACCAGGCCTCTAGTACTAACTAATAAATTAGGACAATTTAAGAATATATTGTATTAAAAGTTATGTGATTGTGCTCTTTCTCACTAGCAGAATTTTCTTTTTCTTTCTTCACAATTTTATAGATAAAAGATTCATTTCTTGCCATAGATCTTAGCAACCTCAGCGAGATTTTTTTTCTTTCCTTGTTAAATTGAGAGCTTTCATCTTTTCACTTAAAGGAAGTGCTTTACGGGTTCTCTTTGGCATCTCTGAATTCCCAGCATCACTATCATTGAGCTTTAGGGCCATTGTGAAGTAAAATAAGGGTCACTTAAACACAAGCACTGAAAATGCTTTGACAACCAGTCTGGTAACAGTTACTAAGTGACGAGCAGGTGGGTTGTCTATAGTGTAGAATTGCTCCCACTGGATGAAGGGCTACAGGGCTGATTCACATCCCAGGCCGGGCAGAGCAGGACAGCATGAGATTTCATCATGCTGCTCAGAACGGTGCACAATTTAAAACTCGTGAGCCCTTTTTCCAAAATTTGCCAATACTGTTTCAGACTGCAGCTGGCTGTGGGTAACTGAAACTGTGGAAAGCTAAACTGTGGATAAGGGGAGACTAGCATGCTTTTTTTGAAGTTATCCCTCTATGGATGCCTTACTTCCCTCATCTTCCTGTTAAATTTTCATTGCTGGCTCTCTGCCAGTCATTTGCTTACATCAGTAACTTCTGATTACCTTCAGTATTGGCCTTCCTGTTCATTTTCAGGTAAAATTGCTACTGTTTCCATCCGTTTCCATGGGTATAGAACTGGTGCCTACTTGGCCCCGAATGAAGTAAGAAACCCTCGGTGGTGAAGGTTTTTGCCTGTACAGCTTGTCCCTTCCCTGGTAGCATTATTGCAAAAAAATGGAGCAGAAAGGGTCCTGAGTACAATCCCAGGTTAAAACATTTCATGTAGCCGAGACCGGTTTGGCTCAGTGAATAGAGCTTCGGCTTGCAGACTGAAAGGTCCCAGGTTCAATTCCAGTTGGGGGCATGTACCTTGCTTACGGGCACATCTCCACTGTGGGGTATATAGGAGGCGGCTGATCAATGTCTCTCTCTCATCGATGTTTCTGACCTATCTCTCTCCCTTCCTCTCTGTAAAAAAATCAATAAAATATATATCAAAAAAAAAAAACATTTCATGTAAATATTCTTACAAAAGTTTCAGTAGTGTTTTTTGCACACACACTGCTTACTTTGTTGAATGGCTTTGGTTGATTTCTACAATCCTGGAATCACTGCTTTAGAAAACCTGTCAAGTCTTTGCTTTTTTTTTGGGGGAGGGGGGTGGATTTTCTTAGGTCTTTACTCTGTCATTCTAGAAAGTCCACTTGTTATTGAAGTTCAGAAGGAACTTCTCAGTAGGCCAAGTCAGTACATAAAATGAGATCTCTGATTCCAGTGGCCTTGCCCTTTCTGCTACAATGGCAGAATATCAATGTACCAGAGTATCAGAGAGCACCAAAGTGCCCTTCACGGCCCACTTCATCATCTCTAGCTTATTTAGGGTGACTTTTCCTCACTCTGATGATTGTTCTTTTTGAAATGAAATGTCTACTCTTTTCATATTGTATGTCATCTATATATTTAAAAGGCTAATATGCAAAGTGTCCCCTAGGGAGTTCGATTTGGAGTCTGGTAATTTTTTTGCTTGCTATGACAGGCACTGACCACCAAGGGGTGGCACAGAACAAAGATAGGCCCTGGCCGGCAGCTGGAAGGCTCCAATAGGCCCTGATCGCTCTTCAGGCCTAGGGACCCTACCAATGCATGAATTTTGTGCACCAGGCCTCTAGTATTTTATAAGATTACTACTTTTTCAAATAAAGCATGTTTATTTTCAAATAAAAGATGAGTTTTGAAAATATCAGCTTTATAATGAACACATTTTAAAAAGTTTGTCAACATCGCTTCCAGTGGTTTTTTATTTGTTTGTTGTTTTTGGTAATCCTCACCTGAGGATATTTTTCCATTGATTTTTGGAGAGTGGGCAAGGAAAAGGGAGGGGCAGAGAGAAACTTCGATGTGAGAGAGACATATAAGTGGTTGCCTCCTGCACGTGCCCCGGCCAGGGCAGGGATGGAACCTGCAACTGAGGTATGTGTCTTTGACCAGAATCGAATCTGCAGCCCTTTAGTCTATGGGCCAGTGCTGTATCCACTGAGCCAAATCAGCTAGGGCACTTGCAGTGTTTTAGGCAAATCAACAGACTTATATGAATTTCTTCTTTTGTAATTGCAATGCCTATGGTAAGTATAAAAAACATAACATGCATTAAACTTAGATGGACTATTAATGAGGAAATCATCTTTTCGACCTGTTAGAGTTTGAGAAAGGTGAATTATTAACAAAACCAAAACGACCCTTCATATTTTACAATTTTATGGAAACTTAGACTTCTCTTTACACTATGTTTTATTGACAAATAATGCAACTTTTGAAAATGTAAATAATTAGCATTGTTTTAAATTTCACTTTTAAGTTTGCTAACTAACATTGAGCACCACTTTACCTTTTTCTGTGAAATAATCCTAACACCAAACATAACTGATCAATTAGTGATGATCAAATGAATGCGTGAATCTGCAAAGACATTCTGAAAACAGAGACCACTAATCAGTTGAATTAGCTAAATTCAACCAATTCATATACACTCAGTGGCCAGGTTATTATGATCTCTGAGTGCATAATAATATGGCCACTCAGTGTGTGTGTGTGTGTGTGTGTGTGTGTGTGTGTGTGTGTGTGTTAGAGGCCCAGTGCATGAATTCGTGCATGGGTGGGATCCAGCCAACCTGGCCGGGGGGAGAAGACATGGACAGTTGACCACCTGCCTGTTGATCAAACTCCTGGTCAAGAGGACAATTTGCATATTAGCCTTTTGTTATATAGGATGTACACTGAGTGGCCAGGTTAGTATACCTTCAGAAATCATCATAATCTGGCCCTTCAGTGTATTATGTTTGACAGAGTTCTTTTAAAATTAGAGTCAGAAAGAATTTCAATAGCAAATGTTTTCTGTAACATGAGAATATATAGTGATGCACAGCTTCTTTCTCCTCATGGAACCAGACAGCTGGACCTGAGGCTACACGGACAGGTTGCACTGTTTTCCACAATCCCCAATGCTTCCTTTAGTGAACTACCGGGTCTAGTTCACACACACATGCTAACTTCCTGGCAATAATCTTCATGACTCTCTGTGCTAAGGTTTTTTTTTTTTAATATATTTTATTGATTTTTTACAGCGAGGAAGGGAGAGAGATAGAAAGTCAGAAACATCAATGAGAGAGATACATCGATCAGCCACCTCCTGCATGCCCCACTGTGGAGATGTGCCCGCAAGCAAGGTACATGCCCCCAACTGGAATCGAACCTGGGACCTTTCAGTCCACAAGCCTTCGCTCTATCCACTGAGCCACACCGGTTTCGGCTCCGTGCTAAGTTTTCATGTATTATATTTGAATGCAAGGTCTTCCCTATCACCAGCAACCAACCCCAACGCTAAAGTGCCTGCTAAATGCTGAATCATCCCTGAAAACATAGCTCAGCTGACCCTTCCATTAAAGACTTTCCTCAAACCAATGGGCAAGGATAAATCCCTATTTATGGGTAGTTGTACATCTAGTGTAACGTGTTGTAATTTCAGGTTCACTTGGATTCCCCATGAAATTATGAGTTTTCCTAGAGCATACTGTCATCTTTATCTCTGTCATCTCAGAACCTACCGCATTAACTGAAGGATCTGTGGGTCTCAAATGTTAGTCAGGGATTAAATGGCTATAGAAACTCAGAGTGCTGGTACTATATCCAAGTTCCCCGATTTGAGGTCCAAGGCCATTTCACCTCTTACATTTTACTTCATTTTGATATTATTAGTTCCTAAATATTCCATTATGTAACCTTATGCAGAACAGCAAAGAATCCCTGTTGTGACTCTGCTCCTCCACTTTTCTCACAATATTTATGTTGTCTTTGCCTGATTCTCTTTCTTTCCCATCAGAACTGTGATTTCCTTAATGAAAATGGCCATCTACATCCCTACATTCTAGCATAATGCTTAACACAGTGTAGTGTAACACAATATTCGGCAATATTGGGAGAATTAGTTTAGTTAAACTGCATGCACATTTGGAGTCCACGTATTCGACTGAATTGTGGCTATAATGTAACCAAGTGAGATCGTTGCTCTTGCTGTTCACAAGGGCTGGATAGATTTTAGAAAGCTCCAACAGAAGGTCTCAACAAACAGGTACTGTAGAGTGAAATTCAGACAGATGGCCAGCAATCCTGCCAAGTCCATCCTTGCTTCCACTCCTTAGATAATTATTATGGTGAGCCCTGGCCTGGACGGAGTTTGATAGCTAAAATAATCATCATTCAGTAGGTTCATTTTCAGGAGAGCCAAGAAGTCCATGAATGTGATGGTTTAGCTGGTTCATAATGGGCAGTGTTACGCTGGTTGAATCAGTCAAGTGAGTTGGAGGATTTTAAAATTATTAGAATTTGGTAAGTTGTGCATAACTTTTTAGGAAGACGCATACTTTATCTGTAGAAGTATGATATACTTTGTTTTCCCCTTGACACCACTGACCCAGAAAGATGTGGTCTTGTCTATAGAAACCGGGTACAGTTTTATACCTGTCATTTACATGACTTTACTGTTATTTTTCAAATAATCGTAGGTATTCTGTACTTCCATCTGACTCTGTGATTATAGAAACATTAAGGAATGTAACAGCTCCTGGAGAGCTCTTCAATAAAATTAGAATACTCAGATTTCTCCCCAAAAACAATTAAATCAGAGTCTCTTCAGAGTAGATTAAAAAAAAAAAACCACAGAATTATCTGTATTAACAATAGATATGACCAGACTCTACTCTCATTTAAGCACTTTTATGCTGTTCTGTGTATGCTTTATAAATTTTGAGTTAAAGTGCTACTGGTTGCACCAGATACCAGGTGTTTAATTCTTTTTCTTTTTTAAAGTGATTCATGAAAAATGATAGGTTAGCTCTGCTGGTGTGGATCAGTGGTCAGGTGTGGTCCTATGAAGGAGGAAGTCACGGCTGTATTCCAGATCAGGGCAAATGCAAGGATTGAGGGCTCGATCCCCAAGGCGGGGTGTGCAGGAGACAGCCAATCAATGATTCTCTCTCATCACTGATGGTTCTGTCTCTTTCCTCCTCTCCCTTCCTCTCTGGCATCGATAAAGTATATATATATATTTTTTTTTAAATGATAGTTTAGGATTATACTACTGCTACATATTCAAAAACCTCCTCTTTACGCTACATTCCCGCTAACAATTGGCACTTTCAGGTACTCCTACCTGAAAATGTTTCCAAATAGGGAAACAGCATGTCTTATTGATAATATGAAAAGACAATCAGGCATTCCATCTCGTTATTTAATAATGTTAGCTTTATTATTATAATAGAATACAGTATGACATAAAATTAAGAGCTTTTGCTAAACGCTGTAAAGCAATACATGCATCTGCGATAAACAACCTCAATTCATCTTAGGTTTTATTGCCACTTCACTGCACTAATGTGCAATAAACATTCAGTGTCATCTTTAAAAACATTCCTGGTAATAAACAGGAACTGTCCTGCGTAACAGCGCAGCTTTATATTCAAGGAAGACTTACCTAGTGTTACATGGTTTAGCAAAGCACTGTAGAAAAGCTACATAGAATCATTTGTCTTCCACGAGTCGTGTAATCAATTCATACAATAGAATAGTATCCACATGTACTAACAAACTAAGAAGTGGGGGAAATGCCATCATTGCATAGCGGGAAGCTGACTAAGAAGAAATATTCACATCTAGTGAGCCAAATACAGACCAAACGTTCGTCATGAGGAGTCGGGAAGGCGAAATACTTTTAATAAACACATTAGATTGACACCGGAAAAAAATAACAAGAGGAAACGGTAACGTAGAAGTTAGAGAGCCATATTTCACTTTGTTTTCTATACAGGATATCTACACACGGTACCGGAGGGTGAACATCCTTGCTTCAGCCTCTAGTGGCCTAGCTCATGGAGTTTTGGCGGGAACAACTCAGACAAGAAAGCACATTTAAAAAGAAAAACACCAGAGTGTGTTGAAGGAAAACAGAGTGTATTTTCCTACATCATTGGGTAGCAGCTTGTGGAGAAAGACATAGCTCCAAACCTAGGTGTGGATGCCGACTCTCTCTTTTGGCAACTAGCCTGACAGGGCTTTTATGTCGTGGTACCCTAACTGTGAAGCTTAGAAATCGTGACCTGTGGATTCTGGATGCTAAGTTTTCCATATGTCTGAAACCCCACCAGACAACAAGGAGACTTCAAAAAAAATACCTTCCGCGTAAATATTTCTCTCTACAACATCTGGGAAGTAACGAAACCGCCTCGAACTTTTCACAGGGAGTATTAATGGACCTCTTATCTCTAGAGCCCTTACATCGAATCCCTACAAATATATTGCTACGGTATAAATGAAATGTGAGAACATTGCTCAATAAAAGCTATTTCCTGTACATTCTTTTGTGAATTTTTGTGGTCGGTGCTACCTAGGGTAGAGCCCATGGAAAGAGTTGATATCAGCAGAGATAGCGATAATATACAGGTGATTTTTCTCGCTCTCCCTAATGCTTCCCCATTTCATTTCTATAGTACAAGAGCCTAATTTAGGGAACGGTGGCAGGACGGGGGCAGATAGCAACTGATTTACTACGTAACGTATGCCCGACGGCAGTTGGCAATTATAAGCTTTCTCTACGCAAATAAACTCTGTGCCCCTATATTAGAAGTGCCACCTGATTCCTGCAAGTTGTTCCGATCTCGAACGCAGGCTCTCAAGGTATTTCCCTAGCATTTAGAAACATTCTAACAGCTAAGAGCGGTGAGTCTTAGACACTAGTTCAAGAACACGACCTTAAAATAAAATAAAAAGGTAAAAAATGTACAATCCCATGCTGTCTATTTACATAGATAATTTATATATTCTATTTTTGTTCGCTAGTCATAAATTTCCATCGAAAGCTTTTTTAACGTCCTGTATATAAAATACATTCAACAATTCTAGAGCTTGCAAAATAGTTTTGCCCCTCTGAAAAAAACATCTTTATCATGGGAATGGAGTGATTTCGTGGGTGCTAGCTGTAAATAGGCAGGAGGAGAAAGGGGATGCTTTTTTAAATTGTTTTATTTAATATTCAAAATATCGGGCTGCGATTGAGTGTCTGTGTTTCGGTGAAAATGAGTCTTCATCGAGTCCAGGGGTGAAAGCGCGGATGACAGTGAAAAGAGCTTCGGAGAGCACTTCTCTCCTTGGACGGACTGTGCTCTACAAGGAGGGACTGATCCTCTTTGAATTTTTAAACAGCACTTGGCAACCAAGTAGCGCGTTAGGCATTTATGACAGGAGGATGAGTGGGGGGTTCTTAGCTCTGGAAACAAAAATATCGACGTTTCTCCATCCGTTTCAAAAGCAACACAAAAAATGTAAGCAATACACCATCGTTTGTGCCAGAAAGATATAGCTTCTTCGAAAATCTTCTCCATTTAAACATTTATAATTTTTTTCTTCTTTTAAACACCTTCACATAAAAATAGTTTTGACATATATATAGCATCTTCTTTGTTCAGCATATGTGGAAATATATATTTACAAATCATCTAGCGTTACCGTCGGGTTATTTTTTCTTCTACTTTCCCTCCTCTCTCGGGGACTCTGTCCCCCTTCCTTCTCTCTCTCTCTCTCTCTCTCTCTCTCTCTCTCTCTCTCTCTCTCTCTCTCTCTCCCTTCATTCTGTCTCCTTCCATTGCGATTGTGTTTGCTCTCTCGTTCTCTCTCTCTCTCTCAGAATCCTGTCTCTCAGCTGTATTCTCTCTGCTCTGCTCTGCACGGCCGGACAGGGGGTCTGTTCTCGTGGGGATGTATGCAAACAAGGGAACCCTCCCATTCTGTGAAGACAGAGGCAAGAAAGCAGGTGGGCATCACTGCAGTCAGGAACAGAAAGCGATCTCCATTGCAGAGGACTGGACGGCAGGAGGTGACACGAGGACCTACTTGTGCGGGGTGGGGGCTTTGAGCTGAGGCTCTCTGTTTAAGTAGGTGGCCCAGTAGACCAGGTTGAAGATGCCGAAGAGCAGCGGGAAGGCTATTCTGGACAGGCGGTCGATTTTGCTGACGCTGTTGAACGTTTTCTTGGGCTCCGGGGGTTTGACCTCTGGCTTGGCCTCTTTCGGTTCGATGGTCGCGCTCTTGGCGATGGTGGCCAGGCCGGGGTCGCCCCGGGCCATGTTGGGGGTGTAGCTGGTGGCCGTCGGGGCGTACGTGTTGTTCTTTTTCATCAGAGGGTCCTTCACTTTCTTGGGCTACAAAAGAAAGAGTGAACACATAGGGGTCAGTACACTGTGAGATCGGCACGTGGATTAGCTGCCCAGTAAAAGTGACCTTCCCTTTGGAACCTAAGTCCGTGCTTTATTTAACATCTCAGAAATGTAATGTATGACTGTACTTATTGGGGTAAATTAAAATTGCAGACACGCGTATCCAGTCGTAAGATGAACACTTTGAGAGATACAATGTGTAGCACGGTAATTATAGCTTATAATGCTCTGTCATATATTCGAATGTGGCTAAGAGAATGGATGTGAAATGCTTTCTGCAGAGAGAAATGGCAGCTATGCAACAAGTGGAGGTGATCGCTAATGCTACGGTGGTAATCAATTCCCAATATGTGTGTGGACCAAAGCAATCATACTCTACACCTTAAACTTCCCCAGTGGCATGTGTCCATCATGTCTTGATGAAGCTGGAAAAATGCCGACACAGCATTTCCCCCACTTTCCTATCAAGAGCTGCGCTCTATTTCCCGCCCGTTGGATCTCGGATGGACTTGTGACTGTGGACCAAGTAATGCTGTTTCAGTGTAGCAACCTCCCGACAAGAGGCTTTGCATCCTCAGCCTTTACCTTCTCCAAACATGTCACTGCCACATGAAGGCGGCTGGGCCAGACTGCCGAGTGGCAGAGACCATGTGAGAGGCCCCGCCAGCATGGGGCCCAGACATGTGAGAGAGGGCACTGTGGGTCTTCCCCCTGCTGGAGCCTGCAGTTAGCTGCAGCCCTGGGACTGGGCCCAGGTTAGACTAATGGAGTCACCCTCGGGCTGTTCTCAGCCCCAAAAGCTTGGTGGTTATTTTAAGACCTATACCTGGCTGCCCGGTAGTTTGTTTTTCAGCAATAAGTTGCTGAGCCAGTTAGTATTGTTTGCTCCTTCTCCCCGGGTTTCAAGGAGGCAAATGATACAGCAGAATTATTCAGAATGCTATCCAGGATTCAATTCTTGTTCATGTGAGTTGCTCATCAATATTGTCTATGCAACAACTGACAACTGCAGCATTTCCTAGGGTTTCTGTCATGTTAGACATTGCCAAAAAGTTGAGTAGATCATTGTTTATAACTGTATGGCCCAATATACTGTATTTTCCGGCATATGAGGTGACTTTTTAACCCAGGAAAATAGTCTCAAAAGTCGTGAATCATCTTATATGCTGGATGTCATCTTATAGAGCGAGTATATCCCAAACTCTATATTTTAACTGAGAAAGTTGGGGGTCGTCTTATACGCCCAGTCGTCTTATAAGCCAGAAAATACAGTAATTACCAATAGCCACATATGGCTACTGAGCAATAAAATGGAGCTAGTCTGATTATTTACATGCTGTAAGTATAAAATACACATAGTATTTTGAATACCTAGTGTATAAAAAAGAATCAAATCTATATCCTTGATAATGTTTTGTATGGTTTCCATGTTGTAAAGATAATCTTTTTTTATATATGGGCTAAAGTATATTATTAAACTTAATTCCACTGGCTTATACTTAAAAAAAATAAAGCTACTAGAAAATTTCAAAGTACATATTTGGCTGATGCTTTCCACACATTTATATATCTGCTGGACAGTGATAATCTAGAAGAGTGGTTTTCATTCTTTTGTGTACAGTAAATTACTAGTAACATTTTTAAAGTGTAGTGTCTTGGACACAGTATCATATTTTGATTGGGAATCCTCAAAATTTGAACCTGGTTTATTGACTTTGCAAAAACTTAGCCATTGATGAGCACCTAAACTTGAACCATCAGATGCAGTGCTCCCTGAATAATTTGTATCCTTAAATTATTAAATCAGGATAAATTATTATTTCCAGAATACCAGATGCTTTTCACTAGACACAATAATCAGGAATTTTAACAGGTAAATGTATTTATTTCCAAGCTATGTGACCTGACTGCTACTTTTTTCTTTCTCCAAATCCTTAAGCTATTTTGAGACTAAAAACTAATACATTATTATTTTTTTCCAGTATTACTTTATTCAAATAAGGTCACTTTCTCTAAGTAAACACTCATTTTACAATTGAAGGCAGAGTTGGTTAAGCTTATGAGGAAGAACACAAATTTCCATAATTAAGTGAAAGTGATTCTCTCTGAATGTAATCCAAATGACTACAGGTCAGAAAGAGATTGTGATTTATTTCAACACCATTAAAGAGCCAAACTGACCTTATGTTGAGTTAATTTCTTTAAAAATGAGAGTTTTGATATTATAGACACATTAAGCAGCTTCTTATGCCCTGCAGATAACATGCATAATGTACTCTGGTGTTGCAGAGAGGCCAAGGGTTCCAGTCTAACCAAAACTTGTTGAGTGATATCCTATTAGGTGAACTGAAATAAATAATCTTCTAAAGACAAAGTTCATGGAGATTTCATCTCTTCCCATGTCAATTTATTATAATTCCACTATTAAAAAATCCTCAAATTAAGTGTTTTTTTTGGCAACATCATGATAAGTAGAATATTTAGAAATAACTGTTTGATTTATCAGGAAATACTAATGTCTATATGCTCACTGGACAATGTGATGACCCCTTGTTAAGAGGTTGGAAATGTAACTCTCCTATAAACATTAAGCTAGTGCCAGAAAAAATATATTCTTCTTCATCTCTGAATGTTAAGATGAGATCTAGATGAGAATAAGCAAATCACAATTGTCAAAGCCTGTGGGAAGATTTTTACAGAAGCATAAATAATTTATAGAAAATATTATCTATTTAATGATGATGACGGATGTAAATATAGATGTATTGTTACATATAGATGTACTGCAATACATACATTGATATTGACTAGTATGGACTAAAGAGGGATAGAGATTAAAATATTTTCTTTGAGACATAGCACATGAAAGACTAATGTAGGGGTCAGAATGGGATAAATAACAATCAGAGCTATGAGCTCACCAATGCCTCCACCAAAATTCCACGGTCTCTATAAAATGTCCATTCATCCAACCACTAGTCGCTAACAGCTGATACTTAGGAACCGGAATCAGAAAGATGCTGGCCTCTCACAGCTTGTAAAGGAAGTAGTAAACTAGGAAAGCAACTTTTCCCAATGTCTGCACCCTACTTTCACTGTGTCACCCATGTTTGCGTATCACTCATTCTGAATAATTTCAGTAGAATATGTCAGTAATCCTAAGATGTATATTTAAACAACTTTCACAGCTCTTGTCTCTGAGCTGTGTCCTACAGTTATCAGTGTTTTATGATAACCTTTCTCCCGGGTTGGCTCTCTCTCCTTCAGGCTGACCTTCTGGTCTAGGATAAAAGGAGCCATGGATGACTAAGACACATGCTGGATAATAACTGTCTCTACCTTCTTGGCCCTCTCTCCGGCTGGTATATGCAGTCCCTGTATCTTGTCTCTTCTCTCTCCTCAACCTGAGTCAATGTTCTTGGTTGGCAAATTCAGAGAATGTTGATACTGGGCAAGAATGTTTCAAGGCAGGCTGGATTGTCAGGGCCAGCGGCTGGTACGCTTTGGATATGATAGTGCATCCTGTACAGAACCCTTTTGCTTTTACTTATGTAGCTCACTGGGGCGTTGAACTGACTCCTCTGTTGCTGAGGGGTAAATCTAAAAGAATTGTACCTTAGCAGCATATTTTCTTTTCATTGTATTCGACCAGAGAGCTGTATTTTCAGACACCATCACAAAAAGATAGCATTCAATGGAGTGGAATTCAGGGAAAACTGCTGATGAGTGAATCTTCCTCGATTACTTCTGGAACTCTTACAACCTCTGTCTCTGACTTTGCCCTTCTTCCTACCATCCCAGGACTCACTTGAATTTTGATATATTTTTTCCTTCAAACCTCAAGTAGAAATAGCCTCTCCAACTGTTTTCAAATCCACTCTAAAATAGTTTGAGTGACATTCTCTCTCTCTCTCTCTCACTCTCTCTCTCGTTTCTGATAAGCCTCACCCCAGCATATTTTTCTTTTTCTTTTTTTTTTTAGGGAGAGTAGAAGAGAGAGGGAAAGACAGAGAGAAACACTGATGTGAGAGAAACATATCAATTGGTTGCCTTCTGCATGAGCCCCCACCAGGTCCCTGGGCCAAGGAAGAGCCTGCACCCAAGGTACATGCCCTAGACCAGAATCAAACCTGAAATCTTTTGGTCTACAGGCCAATGCTCTATCCACTGAGACAAACTGGCTAGGGCTGAGTAATATATATACACACACACACACACACACACATATATATATATATATATATATATATATATATATATATATATATATATATATATATATATATATATATATATATATATATTTACTTAACTCCCTTTATTTTTTTAATTTCCTTCTTTATTGATTAAGGTATTACATATGTGTCCTTATAGCCCAATTGTGCCCCCTCCCCCTACCTCCTCACTTAAGCCCTCACCCCCTGGTGTCTGTGTCCATTAATTAGGCTGCTATGCATGCATATACGTCCTTTGGTTGATGTCTCCCCCATACCTCCACTCTCCCCTTTCTCCTCTCTGAGGTTTGATGGTCTGATCGATGCTTCTCTGTCTCTGGATCTCTTTTTGTTCATCAGTTTATGTTGTTTATCATGTTCCATAAATGAGTGAGATCATTTGATATTGATCTTTCTCTAACTGGTTTATTTCGCTTAGCAGTTCCATCCTTGCTAGTTTTCTACATTTTTCTGTGATTTCTATGTGTTATAACCCTTAAAGCAAGGCTCTGTTTGGAAAGAGAAAATGACTCCTGCCCTTTGTCTCACTGATAATTGGAGATGATGCATTTTGCAAACACAGTTAAATTGAGGCATTATAGTAATGATGTTTATAACCAAAGGGATTAGGTTTAAAAAGTAACCAAAAGCCTATGATTTTCAAGTTATAAAAATTATAATGCTGTGTGTCAGTTTATTTGCTCCTAATGTCAGGCTTGTTAAAGCTCTTCTCAGATCAATGGAAGCCATAGAAAAGCATATTCAAGTAGAAATATTAATTTTTGTCTCCGTTATCTTCTGCATCTACCCTGCACCTCTGTCCGCTCAACCTTTCTTTAACAAGAATGAAATTATCACAGCACTTAATCCCTGATGACGTAAGAATTACAATCCTCATTAACCACTCTCTGCATTCTCCATCCATTTCCTCAAGTCCAAACATGCCATCTAATATGTTTAAAAAGACATATGAGCGCTATACCACAGGGGACATTAATGCATTTACCTTTTCTGGAACCACGCTTTTGCCATCCCAGGCATAACCCCTCTTGGTAAAATAGTTGACGGTGGCAAACTCAATCAGAGCGGAGAACACGAAGGCATAGCACACTGCGATAAACCAATCCATGGCAGTTGCATAAGCCACCTTCGGGAGGGAATTCCTGGCACTGATGCTCAGAGTTGTCATGGTGAGCACAGTTGTCACTCCTGCAAGGAAAGAAATTAAGTGAGCTTGTCCATTGCTACTACACAATGTCATCGCTGCATGTCATATTACTTGGCCAGAGGGAGAACGCAGAACCCCAGAGGACAAGTTTTCTTGTTCATTCCAGTTCGATATGGAATGGATGAGTTTTAATTTAATCCCAGTCTAGTTTCCAGTTGATGGAATGGCAATTGGAAGGGGATCTTTCTAGGGATAAACAACTTTGCTGTTGAGCAGTTAATAAAATCGTCAACTTTTTTGAATGGGCGTCTTGAACGTGGTGTCCTGGTTAGGAAAGGAAATAATATTCCCTCACTTTCTCCAACTCTTTGAAGTAGAAAGCATAGATCACTATCTCTGATCCACAAGAAAGCTCTGAATCCTCAGCTCTGTTTTGTATTCTCCCCATGTACCTGAAACATTATAAACCGAGAAGAGAATAGTGTATTGATGATTGATAAGTGAGATAACTAAATTATCATTAGATAATACTATGCTACATTATTAACTCTTCTGCTTTTATACTATATATATATATATATATATATATATATATATATATATTTATTTATTTATGCTGATTTTAAGGTAGCTACTCCTTTGAAAAAATTCCTGAAATAAGTTCCATGTAGCTTGCCTTGGGTTATACATTTCAGGAGGAGCAAAGTCAAAATTTAAACACATTTGGAGATTTAAATGTTCATAGTCTTTCCTTTTCTGTTACTGCTGCCCCAATGCCATCTTTAAGTCTGTTGTTCTTAGTTAATTTATGTAATTATATGAGATGGTATGTAAATAATGACATCCATTAATGTTCACATAACAAATTAATATTACCAGCCTACTAAATGTCATACACCTTAGAGTTAGACTATTGCAAGGTTCTTTACAAACCATTTGAGGAGTATTTAACAATTCACCATAATCCAGTAAGGATGACTCAGGCTGCATGATGTGGAAAAATGTTCCAGTGACTATTCTCAACCTGACCACTTATTAGCTCCATAACCTGAGTAAGTGAATTAACTTCCAGGGGCCTCAGTCTTCATATCTGTGGAGGCTCGATTGAAACATCATTTTCTTGACTGTCTATACCATTGTTGAGGTTCTAAGAGAGGAAAATTTCCACACAGTCATTCACAAGATTCTTTGAGGATAAATGTAGTAATATTGTTAGAGAGTGGGAATTTTTGAGCATGCCCCATTCTAGAGAGGCCATGAACTATCCCCCAGATAGAGTTGTCAGTGCTGACATCAGGCCAGGCGTTGAGATATGGTCTCATGGCCCCTTCCCAGCATGTGGGCCTTCTTTCATAGAACACCGTCAGCTTTCTGAAGAACAAGATGACCCTGTACATAACATGATCGTCAATGGAATGACTCTGACATTGCATGGGAAAAACTGTTTTGTCTCGGGTTGTTTGCTCTGCAAAAACAGGATGTAGTAAATGTGCTTCAAAGCGGTCCTACACAAAGGGTCGGGGCTGCTCTCTGGACTCCCTGTGTGGAGAAAGGCAGAGCAGTTGCCTGCTGGCTAATAAAGGCTCCTAAATTTTAATTTGGTCTGGACTCCAGTGGTCATTCACTCACGTTTGCACTACAACAATATGTACAAGCATTTTAAAGATGTAAATAAATTATTGCCGTAGAAGATACTATCCTCCAATGGGTCTAAAATTAATATACATTGGTACCTTGAAATACGAGTGCCCTAACATACGAGATTTTTGAGATACGTACGAGCTGTAGAGCAAGAGATTTTTGCTTTGAAATATGAGCAACAGTTGAGATACGAGTAATCATACGGATTGGCCGGCTGCACACGACCCACCAGTTTACCGAGACTTGAGCGTCTCATAGTTTCCCACACCTCAAGGTTACAGAATGAATTAAACTCATATCTTGAGGTACCACTGTATTACCTAAACAACAAGAGGCTTAAAGAATATCGCCTGGAAAACAGCCCTCAAATGTACATGTCGATATTAACTGGAGCAAAGAGCAATGTAACTAAATACCAGTATCTAGGAAACAGAGCAACCCAGTTTCAAATCTGTTCTGTAATTGCTGAGTGACCTTGGGAAAATTGCCTCACAATTCAGAGCTTCTGCTTCATTCTTTAAAAACAATTATTTATTTGTAAATTCATGTCAATAAGTCTAACTCAGAGGAGTGTTGTGACTATTAAATACAATACAGTAGTAGAGTGTTTAGCACTTAGCCTGATCTTTACTTAGGGCAAGATTAAATACTTATTGTTATTGACAGATACAGTCCTTTTGGATAAATTCCTGCTACAGTGAATTCATTTCTTTCTTTTTGTGAATTTTAGTTTATGTAAGCAGCATAAGGAACTCGGGAGTAGGTGTTCTTAAGTCAAATGGATGCATACATTAAAAGCAGTGAAGAATAGAATAAAGAGGTGTGTGTGTGTGTGTGTGTGTGTGTGTGTGTGTGTGTGTGTTTTCTTATAATTCCTGCTATATGGGAGTGGAAAAGAACAGATGTGTGTTGAGCATCTCTTAAATTCCAAGTACGAAGCCTGAAAATTTACATATTTTATTTTTAATCACTTAATCTTTTAAACAATATAATGTGACCTTGATTGTATTCACATTTTATTGGCAACTGAAGCTTAGAAAAACAGATTAAAACTGAAACTTGAATCTGTTCGGCAGCAAAATTCCATGACCATATTGCCTCCAAACGTGAGCATGGCAGGTAAAAAATACGAAATTTTAAGACAGAAAACAGGCCTCAGCTTTGTTGCAGTCTGAGTTGCCTTTTCGTAAGCTGTTATAAATTACAACCCATGACCCTCTCAGAGCTCAGCTCAGAGAAATGTGCTGAGTTCAGACAAAAAGAGAATAGGAACATGTGTACTAAATAAACGTTATGAGGCTGGGCCTCAGAAAATTGTATTTGTGGTTTTATTGAGCTTGATACATGAAATATAAAAACTTGATAGACAGAAATCCTTGCCACAGCTAAGGTTAAGCATAGGTAGTTATGTTTACCAAAAAGGCAGGAGTTGCTTTATTGTTGAAAGTGTAAAAAGCAAGGTTTTTAAAATAAGTGGTTACATATTTAAAAAAAAAATCAAAGTTTTATATTTATAAAACAGTCCAGAATGTTTTAGAAAGTTTCCAAACTGGAAGGATCAGGTGTGTTGGGGGTAAAATGGAGAAAATGACATTAAAAAACATTTTTCACTACAGTGCTAGATTCATCCTACATAAAATATAAAAATATAATGTCAGTATCTTATGTGTTCTTAGTTTTTAAAAAATATTCTTGGGCGGAAAAGGGGCTCAAGTTACATATGCACACAGAAGTGAGTGTATTCATTTCTAACAAGTAGAGTCAAGGCTGGTTACTATTGACAAACGGTGATAAGGCATGTGTGGAGTGATCGGCTTTGCTCGGTCACTGACTCTTTCTGGATCTTGATTTAGCTGTGTTCTGAGGTTATTGTCAGAGCAAAGATTTGGTGCTTTGCAACCCAGAAGCACCTTGCAACATTCAGAAGGAAATAGTCCTTTCTGGGCACTAGGAGCAGAGTCTTGCTTTTTTTCTAAGAGAACTGATTTTCTCGTACCTTGCATATTATTGGGGGATGGCATAGGGATCTTTGCATATGAATGATCCACAATTTAGATCTTAAGCTTCTTCAGGCTTTTATTCTGTAGGGAAGGGTCTTAAATATAACATTGTGCCTAGCTGATACTTCTGTAATGAACCTGGTAACCGCACCTTTTACCAGTGAATGTATGGTTGCTATTTACAAACAAATGATGTTGCCCGTGTCTTGTCACTGGAACAGGGTAGCCCACTGGTGGGAGTAAAGCATGTAATTAAGGGCACAGACTGTGGCTTTAAGGGTTTGGGTCTTCCTCCACACTCCTTCACCTCGTAGCTTCTGACTTTGAGCAGGTTACTTAATCTCCTGTTCTATGCTTTCTTATTTCTAACACAGGATAATAATTGTACACAAGCTTTTCTTGTTAGTGTTAAATAAGATAGTGTAGGTTCTTTTCATGTAACAGAGCCTGCAATAAAAACATTTGGTAAATAATGTGTATGATTCTATTGTAAGCTCCAGGTTATAATCTTCATGAGGGGAGTGGTTTATGTGAAGGTCACTGATGTATTCTGTGACTAGCTCATAGTAGACTTCAAATAAAAATCAGAGTGAAGGAATGAATCAATAAATTTATGGTTATGGACTCTTGTTTACATCAGTCTAAAAAGTATAATTAAGATACAAATTTCTTAAATAATAAATTAGGGAATGACTTTTCCTATTAGTAAAAGGTTATTATCCTTTAAGCAATTTCCATTAGCTTGCCTTAACTTGAAGAACCTAGGGCATTTTAACCATTTTAATAGAAAAAAAATGAATATTTGTAATTCTTTAGAAGTGCACACTTATAGTTAAATGAAGTATTCCTGTACTGTCACATGATATGGTCATTAATGCTTTCCTCCTATGTAAGGAAACCCTGCTTTCATATATGTAAGAAAGTAGTTCTAACATTTTCTTAAATTCTAAAAATATACACAAGTATATTGTTATGCAATCTGAAAATAGGCTTTAAATATTAATGTTTCTGTGTGTGTGTGTGTGTGTATGTGCATCATTTCATTTTGTCTCCCAAAATATCAGATCAAATGTTCATTAATCCCATCGATTTGCATTCACTGAAGAAGCTTGCTATTTAGGGCAAAAATTTTTAAATAAACAATTTATATTGTACTGACTTCATATTTTAACATACAATTCTTTTTTTTCATTCTATTTGTACTATCACCAGAATAACCTGCCCTCCAAACCCTCACATTCATGTTTTGATTGGCACTTACCAAAGACGGTCCTTGCTGGTACAGACTCTCTGTTGAGCCAGAAGGAGACTTGGGACAGGATGACGGTCATTATACATGGCAGGTATGTTTGAATAACAAAATAGCCAATCTTTCTTTTCAGGTGGAAATGAGTGGTCATAACAACATATTCTCCTAGAGGGTGAAACAGACAGTAACATTGAGCAATTTGACCTTGAAAAAAATTAGTTAATCTCTGAGGTTTTCCATCACCAACAAAGACTTGGAGGTTAGACGCATACTTTCTCCATGTGATACCTAGTTCCTGAAGAGAAAAGCTTTTATCCAAGGAAGAGAAAAAAAAAGACGCTATTTAACATGACAAAATGGCTCTGAGGATGAGATTGATGTGCCAAGGATGTTGCCCATAGTCTTACATCCTTATCCTGGTTCATACACCTAAGACATACTTTTCATATAATATCAGTATATGTCTCTACATATATTTCATCATATTTTGTTGTTCACATTGTGCCATTTTGGGAAAATTCTTCAAAGAATATGATTTTGGTGTTTTGAAGAGCAATTATTTGATATTATATTTGTTTTATAAACCACTTTCTTACTAAAAAATTAGAATAGGAGAATTTCAGATCTTTTAAAATCATATTCTAAATTAAACAAAAGCTAAGTTTTGGCATAAAATATTTTAAAAAGGAAAGAAAAAGGCAGCCAAATCAAAATCATGTTGTAATAACTTAAAAAGGAAGGAAAAACACAACAAAAATGGTCTCCTAAAATGGATTAAAAGAATATGTGTAGATATCAAGTGTTTATGCACTAAGCATGTCAAATTCTTTTTCTCTAACTCAACAGTCTAGAAGAATTGTGATTCAAATATTCTTGTATATCATGTAACCCTGAGGGAATCTTGTAAGTTAGATTTGACAATATTTCTGTTACATTACAAAATTAAGGGGAATAGAAAAATAGAAGCAGGGATTTAATTTTGTAAACCAAAATCCAGTGTTTGTGTAGATCTGGCCTACGTTCTTTGCTTTCTCAAATGTTAATTACTTAAAGGGTAAATACTTTGCTTAAACTCTTCGACTTTTTCTCATTTGTTCAATTAAAATGATAGTGTTTACTTCATTATTCCTGAGATGCTATGAGGATAAAATTAAATGATAGAAGTGAGAGTATTTTTGTACAGTGAAAGTGACTTATAGATTTGCAATGCAAAGATAGAAAGAGTAGAAATGTATTCTCTCCAGCTCAATAGATAAACCATTCACCTTTTCAACAAAATTGCAGTGATCATTGATTCCAGGCACAGCTATTATTTTTTCTTCTGAGTATTCAAAAGTTAGTATTTTTCTGTAAATTTTACCTTTTTAAGAGGAATGAGATATTAAAAATATCATTGGAAGAGTAGTTGGTATTTTAATATCTGCTTCAAAGTATACTGAAATAGAAATGAAACAGTGATTATAATTGTAGGCCACGTAGCCTCTTTGGATGCATCTTCTTATCTAAAATATGAGTAGGTTGACCAGATAACTATAGAAGTCTCCCTTCCCCACTCCCTAGTTTTCATATTTTATGGTTATAATTATTATATTGATTATCATGCATTAGGCTGTATGAGTGGGAGCCCTCAGGTTCCTTTGATGAAGGTTAATTAATATCCATTGTTGCTCCCCGGTCAGGGAAGACAGTTCAGTTCCTCATTTATTTTGACTGTGTAACCCTAACTCAATGCATCCTTAAATCACCTCACCCACAGGAAACTGGAGAGAGGACTCCAGTTTCTCTTGGTCATCTGTTATGAGGATAAACAATAGTCATTGATGAAGAAAAGACATTTCTGTTCAGCAAAACTAATGTCCATTTCCTTTGATTAAATCTGTGTGTTGACTTAGGTAAATACAAAGACTTTGGAGTCATTGTGTGTTTTTAAAAAAGGATTATGTATTATTTCATTCTTATTCTCTTCTGGCGATGAAATTATTCTTTTGACTAATGGCAATTTAATTATTTTACTTATCTGCATGTCACATTGTCATATTCTTTAATCACTTTTATACCTTTTACATGGATTCTCCTTAAATAATTACTTAGGAAGCATACTGGAGTATTGGGACAAGGGCAATGCCTGGCATCTCTTTCAAACTGCTTTTCCAATACATAAAGCAGAAAAAAACTCTTCTTCTTTATGTCATCATGTAGCTCTCTTGTACTAACTCTATCATTAATAGTCATAGTTAATATTTACTATATAATTTTTACATCTCAGATACTCTACTAATCAGTCTGTGTACATTTTTTTTCTTTTTAGTGTCATAGTAGCTCATGATACACAACTCTTATCATCTCCAAATAGTACAGAACATAAACAGAGAAAAATGTCTTGCAAAAGATTACACAGTCAATAAGGTAAAAACAGCCTCTAAACCCTGATAGTATAACTTCGGATTCCGCACTCATAAACTGTGCTTCACATTGTTACATTTCCACATATGCCTATCTTGCCTGTTACTTGTGTGTCAGAGTATGTGGTTAACAGTACATAATTTGCAGCTCCACTACCCAGGTTCAGATCGCCTGCCATTAGCTATAGAAAAATAGTCAAGTCTCTCTGGGCCTCAATTATGTCCCATATGTAAATATGGGGATGATGATAATGTCTCCATCATTCAGCTATGAACGTCTTGAGGATAGGAACTGTATGTCCTTCTCCAGGCCTAAGCACAGTCCATGAGAAAATAAGTAAAGGAATAAGAGAATAAATGAATGAATACCAGATAATTGTACTGGATTTGAAAGCTAATTATGTGCCTTTAAAGATTTTGCTCTGCCAGTTGAGTAAGTACATTTAAAACTATGTCTCTGACTCATTTTCTTCCCTAAAATATGATGGCAGACTCCAAGGAAGAGATTGCATCTCTAAAAAAACCCAGGTATCAGAATGAGCCTCGTATATTTTGCTCCTGTGTTATAGAATTGGGTATTTTGACCTGCAAGAGGTCACTGGTAGTGTGTGTGTGTGAGTTTGTCCCATGTGAGTGTGGATTGCAGGCACGTGGAAGCACACCTTCTAACCTTCTGGAAGATTATCTGAATTGATTCTCTCCCCACAGAGATTTTAAGGTGGAAAAGGATGTTCTTTATTTAATCATTGTCAATGTGTGTGCTCTTTCCTGCCATCATTCCTAGTCTTCTGGCAGAATCGGGGAGGTAATAGCACCGAATGTCATTTATCTTGATGTTTTCCGGGCTCCACTAGGAGATGTGAAATATGGGAGTGCAGACTTTACAAAAGATCTTTGTTTCTGCCCACAGAAGTCTATCAAGGTGAAATTTTTTGTTGTTAATCCTCACCTCAGGATATTTTCCCGTTGATTTGAAGGGAGAGTAGAAGAGAAAGGGGAAGACAGAGAGAAACGTCGAAGTCAGAGAAACACATTGATTGGTTGCCTCCTGCATGAGCCCTAACCAGGACCTGGGCCCCGGGAGGAGCCTGCAACCAAGGTATGTGCTCTTGACCAGAATCAAACATGGGACCTTTTGGTCTGCAGGCTGATGTTCTATCCACTAAGCCAAAACAGTTAGGGCATCAAGGTGGATTTTTTAAAAATATATTTTATTGATTTTTTTATAGAGAGGAAGGGAGAGGGATAGAGAGTTTGAAACACCGATGAGAGAGAGACATCCGTCAGCCGCCTCCTGCACGCCCCCTACTGGCGATGTGCCCACAACCAAGATACATGTCCTTGACCACAATCGAACCTGCAACCTTTCAGTCGGCAGGCCGAAGCTCTATCCACTGAGCCAAACCGGTTTTGGCTCAAGGTGGATTTTTGATGAGCAAAAGCAGACCAGAAGAAGTGTAACTACACTTGAGTGTCATATTGTGGAGTTGAATATGTGTATTGTACCGAACCCCTGCGTTTGAGAATTTGGTCATTATTCTCCTCACAATACCCCCAATATTATGGGAATGATGAGAAAAAGCTCCAATTTTGTTCAGATAAACTTGCCCCTCCAGCACAGAATGATGACTTTTAAAGGACCGAATTTATGAGATCCAGACAGCTTGGGGTTGGTGAGTTGGGTCACTGTCTCTCACCTATTGTCCCTCGTTGTGACTGTGCATCTTTCTGAGTAACTAGAATGCAGCTAGGCTGAATCCTTAGGAAGCTAGAGATGAAAGTGAACTCCAAGTTAATCAAACTAAGACATGACTTCACAGACATGAGGACTGGGGCATTGAGAAGGGATATGATGACAAGTCAATTACTGGTGCTGGTACTAGAATAAAGGCACTCCTTCTGCTGAGTAACGTTTGTGGCTTGTATGTACTTCCATTGCACGTGTGCTGCTGCCCTTGAATTACTATTTCTCTGACATCCTCCAACATCCATTCTCATGATAATAGATGGGGAATTTCTTGAAGAGAAGTTCTATGTCTGCTATTCTGAACGCCTCTAGAAGAGTGATTATTTGGCTCCCAACTAATACAGATTAACCAAATGAAAGTTAAATCCTGCGGTAATCCTTCCTTGATTATTCTTGGCTGGATTCATTTACTTTTTTTTAAATATATTTTATTGATTTTTCACAGAGAGGAAGGGAAAGAGATAGAAAGTTAGAAACATCGATGAGAGAGAGACATCGATCAGCCACCTCCTGCACGCCCCCTACTGGGGATGTGCCTGCAACCAAGGTACATGCCCTTGACCGGAATCAAACCTGGGACCTTTCGGTCCGAAGGCTGACGCTCTATCCACTGAGCCAAACCGGTTTCGGCTCATTTACTTTTTTTACCTCCTATATTTCAGCTATTATAGTAAATGCTAGGGACACACACACACACACACACAAAAAAAAAAAAAAAAACAGATGTAGTCCTGTCCTCACAAAAATGTTAACCATGGCACTTACCACTCACTCTGATAGTTACAGTTTACGTGTTTGTCTTCCCTTAGACTTCATGGCAGCAAGATTTCTATCATCAACTCCCTAGTACCTGCCATAATATCCAGCTTATAATAGCATTCCTTTTCTAAAAAGTCAACACTACTCATTTTAATACATTTTCCAACGTAACTTGAGAGGAGAAAAAATTTCAGTGTTTTCCACACCCTGTGATATTTTTAGAACTATAGCAACAGGTACTACATATCATTTTGAACATTCATTATATCACTAATCAATATTTTATATGATCTCATTTGAATGCAAAATTATAGAATCGCCATTCTTGGGAGAGATCAAAGTTTATCATTGGATATATGGCTTTCACAAAGTCACAAGGCTTCTTTTAAGGGCCAGGACCAGAAATCCAGTCCACATCTTTCTTACTACAAAGCCTAAGACTGGTCCACTATGCTACATACATTTTTTAAATTCATTATTTTTAAAATTTGTCAATTCTATATGCATTTTTAATGTTTTTAAATCTGAGAAACAACTTTCTCCATTTTTTAAAAGAAAAAAACACAAATATTTGAGCTTCTAGGGTAGACACAGATACTTTAAAGTAAGCAAAACACAAATCTATTAAGCAGGGATTCTCCTATAATCTCAGTAAGAAATATTGACCTATTTCTTAAACATGTTAGAATCATCGGGGCCTCAATATAAAGTCTGAAATCTAAGCAAAAAGTTTGAGTAAGAAAAACAATCAATCCCACCCTTCCTTATTACTAAGTTGTCTTAAGAAATTACAAATCAAAATGAAGTAATTAATTTAACATTTTAAAAACATCCATAAAAATAATTGTTGAGTCTTGCTATGCTTTCAGTAATTGAACATAGTTAAAAATATTGGAATTGGAGGGGATAAATTTTACTAATTGTTAGAACCCAAATTTTATTTATAATTATATGCCCTTATGATCACATTTAAGTTAGTCACAAAATGGATACTTGCATAATTAAACTCGTATCTTATTTCTTGAAGCAAGTTTCAAATTTTGGATCCAGCTGTTCATTATTATTTTATCTATTTTTGAGTATTGTATTGGTAAGGTAGTTGTAACTCTAAGAAGGATGGCATGCCACATACTTTTAATTCCAAAATGGAGTTATCAGTAATGAGATTATATTTCTATAGGATATAGCTGAGGAAGATTCTTGAAGTTATCAGTAATGAGATTATATTTCTATAGGGTATAGCTGAGGAAGATTCTTGAAGTTATCAGTAATGAGATTGCATTTCTATAGAATATAGCTGAGGAAGATACAAATGGATTTGTAGAATGAGTTGTTTTTTTCATGTCTGATCTGTAATGATCACTGCTTTAATTTCACCAGTGAATCATGGCATTAAATGGGAACTAGATGATATTAATATGTAACATTTATTAGTTTTTAAAATTATTTATTGATTTCTAGAGGGAGAGAAAAATCAAGCTACTATTCCACCTATTTATGCATTCATTTTCTGATTCTTGTAAGTCCTCTGTCTTGGGATCAAACCCATAACCTTGATGTAATGGGACAATGTTCTAACCAACCTAGCTATCCAGACCGGGGCCACGGAGAGCTTTTTATGTGTCAGGAACTGTGGTATGTATTTTTAATGGATGTAATTTTTTCTTTCCAACTACCTTGTGAGGTGACCACAAACTGGCAAGGTAGAGGAGTAAGGATTTAACCCAAACATTCTTCCTTAAGAGTTCACATACCTAAATATTGTGCTACACTGATCACATAGAACCAGATAGTATTTATTTTGTAGATATAAACACAGGACAAAGGGCATTCAATGAAAAGTCTAATATGACACATCTATAGAGATTACATTAGTTTTCAACTCAACCGTACCCCAGTTTAGTGCAGGTTTTTCTCTTTCTCTTATTGGGATATTGAAAGACTTACTGAATTACCACGTTCTCACACACACACACACACACAAAAATCTTTTATGCTCCCCCCTCCATATCTGGAGTTGCCAAATGGCGCTTACCTGTGCTGGACTGAACAATTCCAGAGTCTACGGTTTGTCCAAGAAGGTCGTACTGGTTGAGGCGTGACCCATCTTCTGCTACCACCACTGAGCGTGCTGGCTCCCGGGTCCACTCGTAAACAACTTCCGCTCTGGTATAGGCATCTAAAAGGAAAGAGTGGAAAGCAGTCCATGTGTCATGTCACTGTGCTGCTCCTAATGAGTTGGTGTGTTCTGTGGGCTTCATGTTTTCTAGTTCATGGTTCCAGGGCCAGGCTAGGAACAGAGAGCCCGTGTCCCTCAGTTTGGGAACACTAAAACGCGTTTCCCTGATTCATTCACTTCTCTGTTCACTCTCATGACAAATGGTCACTAAGCATCTGCAAAGCACAAAGCACTTTTCTGAAGATAGAGTAGTGAGCATTAACATGGTTCTCTGATCTTTGGAAATGGGCATTGCAGTGGGGGAAGGGGAAGGCAACACCAGATAAGGTAATCAATGCATACTTTCAAGTAATGTTAAATACAATAAAGTCATACACAACAGGTAAGGAGATAGGAAATGAAGGGAATAGGGCCTGTTTTAGGGACTCAGAGAGGGTCCCTGAAGAAGTGCCATTTATAGAAAGACAGGAGAGTGAGTCATCTTAAGTCATGGCGAAGAGTTTCTCTGGAAAGGTAAGCTAACAAGGTTCTTGCTCCAGGGCAGGGAAAAGTGTGGCACGTGTGAGGACAGACAGGAAGACCCGTGCATCTGGAGTGAAGTGCATGAGAGATGAAATACAAGAATCAGGAAACGAATGCATAAATAAGTGGAATAACGGATTGATTTTTCTCTCCCTCCAAACTATGTCGGGCTACTATGATGTTTGATATCCCTACCTAGAAGGATAATTTGTGAATTAGATGAACTGATGCATATACAAATGCTTACTGTACTGCCTGCCATACAACTCACACATAATACATAATACCATTGTTAAAAAATGAAACCAAACCGGTAATCAGGAGAAAACATAACAGTGCTTTACACAAAACATTCATTAAAATGGGAAAAGAATGGGGAAGAGGGATTTATCACCAAAGTTCCATTTAGCTGACAGCTTGTAAAGTAGTTTATCCTTAGGTTTCACTACAGAACGAGACTCATAAAAAAAGAAATTTGTCTCTCCCTGACGAGTGCCGTGAGGAGCCTGAAGGCCCTTGGCTATTTTCTTTGCTTGCTGTCTTCCTACACTCCCACCGTTTTCTTCTGTGAATCATATACCTTCTCTGAATAATTGTTTAGATTGCTTGTCTAGAGAGCACAGACAGCTGGTTAGGTAAGTCCAGGAGTTGACTCAGCCCTTGTGTGTGCCTTCCCTGCAGGAAACCGGGAAGGCATTATTCCCACACACTTTCTGCCCGCACACTGGTCCAAAGCAGAAGGGGAGAGGGAGATCAGAGGACCTGACTCTGGGGTCACAGTTCTCTGGGCTCCTCTGATGTGTGCCCCCAGATTTAGTAGCAGAAACCCAGAAAATGATTGGGAAAGGGATTGATCCAAGAGACCTTCAAAAGCGTTAATAGATACATGAGTTTGATGCAGTATGCGATCAGACCTATAACATCCTCAAGACTTGCATCAGGGTAAATTTTTTCCTGGCTGCATCTTTTAGGTGTAAGCTTCATTATTAGGAAACAGCTAATGGTTGTCCTTTGTCAACTACCAGTATGTCCATGTGTTAAACAAGCTGATTTGTTATTCTTAAGATCAAACAAATGTCAGTAATGATAGAAAAGAAACACAATCATCTCCATTTATTGGAAAGAAATGTTATCTATTTGGTTCAAGCATCCATACTCCAGTTATTTATCTGTGAATACAACTTCATCAGAAATAGAATTTCCCTCTAAATAGTTAAATCCATTTCTTTCTAGTTCAGTAGATAGAAAATAAGTATTTTCTAAAATAATATTAAAAAGTACAGTCAAAGATTATTACTTACTAGTGGGTGGGGGAGTGGTATCCCTTAGCTCGGAACTGCACCCTCTCCAATCTGGGACCCCTGGAAGGATGTCCTACTGCCTGTTTACAGGGATCGGGCCTAAACCAGCAGTTGGACATCCCTCTCGAAATCCCAGACTGCTGGCTTCTAACCGCTCACCTGCCTGCCTGCTTGCCTGCTTGACCCTAACCACTCTGCCTGCTGGCCAGCTTGCCCCCAAATGCCTCCACACCAGCCTGATCACCCCAAACTGCTCCTCGTGCCAGTGTGCTTTCCCCC
>PVJN01008352.1:0-22500 GCA_004026805.1 Lasiurus borealis
GGGGGGGAGCCCTGGAGTGTGAGCAGCAGTGGTGCACTGGGGTGAACCCTGAACTGATGGTGCATATCTCTTCCCAACTCCACCTTTAGACCTCAGATAGGTAGCTTGATATCAGCCATGGTGGGAGCATTTACACCAAAGAAATTGGCAAATGCTACTAACCAGGACTGCCCCCCGCCCAGGGAGCTGATTTTTATCATTCTATATGATTTATATCATTATAAATACCAACTACACTGGTTTTAGTATCAGATTATCTTAAGACCATATGTTTTTCTGTTCCCTTTATGTTTTGTTTCAAAGAATATAAAATCTATTATTCATATTAAATTATACAGGTATCTATAAAGACCTACTATATTCAGCATTGTTCTCTAATATCTGCTCAGATTATATTGTGTACATTTATTTCTTGAAAAGGAAAACAGAAAGTGAATGATATGAACCTAACAAGGGTACAGAGCACTCACAATTGCCATATGAATCAGCTTCCCAAAGCTGCCACACTATGTGTCAAGCAGGCAGAAAACTGTACGAAAGGTTGTAAATGAGTAAGGTGAGAGGTGGTGCTATTTCATTACAAGGGCCATGGTACACGTTTCTTGCTAATGATTATAGAAGTCCCATGGTCACAGGATTATTTATGAAAATGTGTTCTTTATAAAAACGATGTCCTTCCAAAATACCAATGTGCATTAATAAATATTTGGAGCCTTTCATTGTGATGACACATTATCAAGGATAGATTAATATGACTGCATAAAATTGGGTTTTGATTCTCAGCTTCTGCTCCATGTAGTCTATGGACTTCGTGGACAGGAAGAGAGGAGACAAGACTATTGTTAATTGGGTTTTTCTGTCTTAAAGCCTTTAAGTAATTTCCTTTAACTCTTCTGAATGTGAGAAACTGTCCTTACAGTCTTTTTTTTTTTTTTAATAATTTTATTGACTTCAGAGAGAGGAAGGCAGAGGGGGAGAGAGAGATAGAAACATCAATGACGAGAGAGAATCACTGATTGGCTGCTTCCTGCATGCCCTCTACTGGGACTGAGCCACAACCCAGGCAGGTGCCCTCACTGGGAATCAAACCGTGACCTTCTGGTTCATAGGTCGATGCTCAACCACTGAGCCACACCAGCTGGGCTGCCCTTACAGTCTTAATTTTCTAGCTTATGAGCAAGGCTGTTTTGTTTTTCCTTTGTTTAATTTTTCTTTGAAAGAGTACATTAATTACCACAACTCAGTGACTTAAAACAATCAAAATTTATTCTCTCACAGTTTTGGTAACTAGAAGTCTGAAATCAAAGCCTCAACAGGGCCATATTCCTGGAGGCTCCAGGGAAGAATCCTTCCTTCCTCTTCTAACTCTGGTGGCTCCAGGAGTCCTTGGCTTGTGATCACATCACTCCAATCTCTGCCTCTGTCTTCACACCACCTTCTCTTCTGTATGTCCTCAACTCTCTCTCTGCCCCTTTTTATGAGGATATATGTGATTGCAGTTAGGGCTCACCCCATAAACCAGGCCCATCTTAACCTAATCACATCCACAAGGACACTGTTTCTATATACTTCACATTTACAAGGTCCAGGACCTATCCTTGGGGAGGCCATTCATCAACTCACCACACCTGGGGGTCTATGACTATTGCTGGTCATCCTCTAAGACACTCTCCTCCTTTGCGCAAGGTCATTGATCGAGCATATTTCACCTCAGTGAAACATGAGAGAGGTTGCCACATCTGGCATGATGGATGTGGTCTCAGAGTCAGTCCATGGCAAGGAAAAATCATCCTTGATGCAAAACTATGTGACTGTGGAATTGAGTTGAACTGATGAAATGATCTTTCTTTGAAATTGGAGATGCTCCTGAAATTTCCAGATCCCAAAATATTTACAATGTAAATGTATTGGTAAACTGGACAGTTGCTCATCAAAAGCTCATGTTTGCAAATTTGCGTGTGTGTGTGTGTGTGTGTGTGTGTCTGTGTGTGTGTTTGTACTTCATTCAGGGCCGGCTACTTAATTTGTGGATGTGGGTCCAGTGCAAAATTGAAACAGAGGCCTGCCTCTTGTTCAAACAGCAGGACAAATGTGCTATGGAAGGTGGTAAAATATATAGCTTTTTCTTTCCTCCACAGATTCTCTCTTGACTTGTCACACTGTTCATTTGCTATTTAATGTCATTTTAAGTAAAGAAAAAAATGTAAATTATTAGCCTCAATTTTACTGTTCATCTTTATATTATGTGATGCCAGTTTAAATTCAAGTATAAGTACATTTGACTCATAGGCAAAATCATCAAAATTATATAATTCATATTTCATAGCTCACACATGCATGAGTGCTTTGTTTTCAGCAGAAGAGTAGAAACACTGGGAGAAACTAACTTACTGTTTTTATTTCAATTCTTGCACACACATTCTGCCAACACTCTTGAACTTCGGTTTACTGATGAGTAAGGAGATCAGAAAGGAAAAGGAACTGAGTTGCCTTATCTTCCTTTTTCCTTCTATGTAATCATTTTCAGTATAAGACACGGGCTAACAGGGAGTAAGAATACAGGCATGAGGAAGGATATGAGAGAGTCCCTTGGTTGTGTCTCTTGGAACATCATTGCCTTCTTTCTGCATTGGAACAAATTCTAGTTGGGATGGGAAGCGTGATCTCTCATGGATGTCCGCGCTCCTGCTTACTAAGTTGTAGATAGAATTCTTTGCCTTGCACTCGCTCTGCATCTTGCTGAACTCACACACATCACAGGTCCATTGGGACCTCATGGACCTCTGTGAATGCGATAGGTCAATGGGGCAGCAGGGAATGGCAGGAGATGATGCTTATGAGCCTATCTCCACTGCTCATGCACCAGTGTCCCATCAAACTTCACTTACAAAACACAAACACAAGGATAATATCATTAGGAGTTTCAAGATGGTGACACGGAGCATTAAATGAGTACAAGGCCCTTCTGAGCTCATGGCCCTGGGTGACTGCACAGGTCATTGGCCCACAAAGCCAGCCTTTGCAAAGTATAAAAAATGTTTAAGGACTGCTGGTTCAGTTTAAGTTCTTTTATACCCTCCTAGCCCCAAATTTTACTAATGTACCTGTTAGAAACACACTGGAAATCCCTCAAGCTCTGGAGTTAGACATACCTGATTTGAGATCTCAATTTTATTGCTTATCTTGAGTATATTTGGGCAGGTTGTGTAACAAAAAAATGGAAAAATGCAGATAATAATACTTAACAGATGGTGATGTTGTGGGGATTAAGGGCATATAAAATGTCTAGTCCCAGGAGTCCTATAAAACAAGGAAGCACTAAAAATTGGAAGCACTATCTGTAATAATACTAGCAAAAGCATAATATGCTAATGACCTTCTGGATGAAGTTGGGCCTCTAGTTTATTATACAGAGAGAATGATTTGCATACTTTCAGCCTGAGAAAACACTGTGTTGAGGAAATGCATGGAATGAGTAAATCTGAAAACCGAGGCCTGATTCCTGCTTAATTAAATGGTATGTAAACTTGTGTAAGTCACCCATCAAGTTTCATGTATGGGTTCCCTTTGTGTAAAAGAGTAATAAAATTACCTTTCTCACAGAGAAGCTTAGTTAAGATAGCATATATGAAAGTAAAATAAGCATCCAATGTTATTGTTGAGGGTGATGGATGAGGATCATTTAATAGGAGCTGGACTCAAGAGAGACACTTTGCTCATCCTTTTATTTCCATCTTTCTAAATCACTTTGCTTTGCACGTGTCTCTTGCAAACAGTATAGAGTTGAGATTTGCTTTGTGAGCCAATCTAAAACGCTTTTATTAATAGGTGAGTTAATCCACTCATGGATGTTTGATTTTAGTTAATCCATTCATAGATGTTTAATTTTAGTTTCATATTTTATGTTTTCATAGTTTACGACTTTTCATTACGTGGTCAATTTCTTTGCTGTTTTAATATTTTATAGAAATATAATTTATATAACAAAAAAATCTATTCATTCTAATGTGCAGTTTATTGAATTTTAGATCTTTGTATTTTGGGAACTTAGTTTTTCTTGATATTTGGGGAAGAAGACTTGTATTTTTGCACAAGTGGTTAGTTTATAATTATAATCTTGTGTAATACCCTTAATTATCTATTTCTTTAGATATTATCAATTGTTCCCTACTAAGCGAAATAACATGAAAATATTTCTCTTCCTTTTCTTTACCACCCAATTAAAGGGAGTTCTCTTTCTTGGTGTTTGTGTTTGTACTGTTACTTCATTTGTCAGCTGGAAGGAATGTTTTTGACTCCCAGCTAGTATAGATGAGGCAACCAATAAACCTACTCTCTTCTCCACCCCCATACCATCCCTCTTTCCCCAATGAGTTTTCTCAGTTGTGTCCTTTCTAGCTTTTCAAGGCTCAAAACATTTACACTATGACCTGTTGTGTTTTTTTTTCACATTTGTTTTGGTCTTAATTTTATTTTTAAATATATTCAGTGTTTCCCATTGGTCTCTTCACCAGAATGTCCCAGTTATCTTTTAGTGAATACATTTCATTCATTCACAGCTCCTATATGGTTCATGGGAACAATTTTGCCTGAAAAAATATTCTATGAGCAAGGTGAACTGTAATCACTTTAGTGGGGATAATATGAAACCAGAAAGTATACTTTTCCTTTCATGTGGGAGTCTGCAATTATACAAGAAAAGCAGCTTCAGTGAACTGAATGTGCTACTGATCTCTGAAAATAAGGCTTTCTGGGACAAACGTTAGTGTCGTACTACTTTGGTGGTCCTACTTTCTAAAAGCCGACAGACAAGCAACAGGGCCAACACAGTGGCCAGCAACTCAAAGAGTAAGTTCACTGATTCAATGGAGCAGGCAAGTCCAGAGGAAAAGAAGTAATTCTCTGCAGGGGAGTTTTCTTATCTGTAAAACAGACTAATAATGCTTTCTCATTGTCCAGGAGAGTGTGTCCTAAGGTCACCGTGTGTCCTTCTGTGAGAACAGACTGGATCTGCAGAGATTAGATATGCGTTAACCCTCCCTGCCTCAGTCATTTAGTAAGTAGTTTGCTCTCTGCAGTAAATGTACTGGGAAATTGTTTTAGTCATAGTTTCTTCCTACTCACAGAGAAGATAAGAAAGTTACTCCCATGTTACCCACAAAATCAAGGGGACAATTTTTTAAATGTAAAAGTAATATAATACATCTTCACTATAACATTTGTTGGAAAGTTCTTAAAAGTGTTTCCAAGAAATCTATAGATAGTTAAAACTAATATTTATTATGCTTTTCTGCGGACTTCTTCTTTGTACATAAATTAATAAGCTTGGCGATCATATCATGCATGTTGTTTATAACCTTCTATTTTCATTCAACCTTGCCTCCTGGATGTTTGCCCATGTTGTCTTAAATTATTATTATTTTTAATGGCTATATTTCATTTTAAATAGATACCATAAATAATTTAAGTTGTCCCCTTTTATTTGGGCCTGTAAGTTGGTTTCTCACTGTGGCTCTTTTAGCAACACTGCAATAAAGACTCTAGTACTGAAATAGTTGTGTGTCTCTCCAACGCTTTCTCAGTATAAATTCCTAGAAATTGGAATTTCTTGGTCAAAGGGTATGGAAACAATTTTAGGCTCTCTTTAAACACATTGCCATGTTGCCTTCCAGAAATACTTTCCTCTCCTCAGCAGTGTATGAAAGTAACGGGCCAAATGTATTGAACATGAAAAAAAAATCTCATAAATATAAGAAGAATATTTAACGTCATTGCTTCTTTAGAGGACCTGTTTCCAAGATTGCTGCAGGCACTTCCTGATGGGGACTGCCCGTGCAGCATTTTATATGAACCTGGCTGATGGTTCGCCCACTCTTTCAGGTTAGAATCCCTCTGCAGCCAGGTGCGGCTCTGCAACCATCTGCCTGCATCCTCCTCCCTCCTGCTCATCCTGCGGCATCTGCTCTGCGACCACCACCCTCTGCACCCCTGAGATGCAGCCCACTCCGAACGTTAAGGATTTGTGCACAGCACATAGCTGTAGCTACCTGTGTCCTCAGAGTCGGCTCTCAAGCTGGTAACCTCAGGACAGGTGCTACATTAGTCATTCCTTGCTGCAATAATATGTGACTACGGCTGAGGAAGGGAAGCCCCGGGTGAGAGGACTTCAGGGGAGCCCAGGTGTGTACCCTTGGGCCTCAGGAAAATGTTTTTAAATAAGACGGAGAAGGGCGGACGAATGGTACGTTTGGCTGGAAGGGGAGCACACAAGCAAGGCCTGGTTACCTCATCTCTCCAACCCTCAGTTTCTCTGTTCTGTAATCATGAAATTACCTTCTTGGTTGTTATAAAGAGGAAAGGCAGTCTATGTTCGGTGTGTGGCACAGAATAAGAGCTCTATCGGTACTGTTTTTAAGAATTATCATTAATTAAGTGACGCGAATAGCAACTGAATTGAGCTGAGCATCAGTTTTTTGGAGGAACTGAACTTTTCTGCCTGTCCTTTTGCCGACTGGATTTCACCAAATCTAAGATGCCAACTATCATGAGCAGCTGAGTGGATTACTAAGGAAGAAAAAACCCCATAGCTAACCAATGACACAGGCTTTCTTATTGGCTATAGGAGACATCTGACTTCGGAGATGTTTACATGGGAAAACACATCTTAGACTCAGTGAGCAATAGTTTGCTGTTTTTCAATAGATAAGCTCTGTGACCCATGGACTCTACCTGGGCAGGGAGCAGAGGAAGGAGCAGGCACGGGCACAGGCAGGTGAAGAGCCTCTGAGATACAGCCAGGACCAGAGGGTGGGGCCCGGGACGCCTGGGTGACTTGTAACCCTTTGCACGTGCACACGTGTGCCTGGGCACAGGCCGAGTGTACACAAGTTACTGATACACTTGCCAGTGATACACCTCGGAGGAGGCTGTGTGCTCAGAGATGGAAGCAAGAGGCTGTCAGATAACTTCAGGAGATCAGAACATTTTGTCTTAAACTTTCTGAATCTTAAACCATTAAATAGGGTCTCTAATCTTTTGAATGTGTTTTATGTCATTTCCAGGGTGACCTGAGGAAATACAGATTTTACAGCACAGTGCAAAGGGAAAATATTCTGAGGAGAATTCATTTGTTCACAAGTATTTACTGAGCACCTATCATGTGAATCATATTAAAAATGCAAAGCTTGCCCTCTCATAAAATTTCCAGTCTTGTGGGACAGGCTGTGCACACTAACGAGTGACCTTTCTTTTTAAAAACATCTATTTCTTTTATTGATTTCAGAGAGGAAAGGAGATGGAGAGAGAGACAGAAACATCAACGATGAGAGAGAATCATTGATCGGTTGCCTCCTGAATGTTCCACACTGGGGATTGCTTGAGCCGCAACCCGGGCATGTGCCCTAACCAGGAATTGAACTGTGACCTCCTGGTTCATAGGTCAACACTCAATCACTGACGCACTATGTTTTACTGGCATTGTCAGTATTGTGCCTGTTGCAATTTCTAAAGCAACCTCTTAGAAAACCATTTGAAATATGTAGTTAAAAATCAACAGAAATTAAAATGATATGTTATAAAATATTTGTTTAACATGAAAGAAGGCAGTGATGATTAGAAAGAGAAACAGAAAAGGACATGAGATATACAGAAAACAAACAGCAAAATGGCAAATGGAAATCCAATAATATTAATAAGCACGTTAATGGGAACTGAATACCAACACTCCAATCAAAGACCAGAGATGGTCAGATTGAATTTTAAAAGCAAAATCCTTTTGTATTTTGTCTACAAAGGACACATTTTAGATGAAAATCACAAGTAGTTTCAGAGTGAAAAATGAAAAGAATATATGTCTTGGAAAATGGAAAAAAATATAAGAAAGCCCAAGTGGCTATGTAAATATCAGACAAAATAAACTTTATTGCAAGAACTATTTCTAGAGGCAAAGAGAGACACTTCATGATGAGAAGAGACTCAATACATTAGGAACATAAACGATTGTAAATGTATGCACGTGTAATAATGGAGTTCCAAAAATATGAAGAAAAACAACAAAGTTCAATAAAAAAAATAGATAATTTAACAATTATTGATGAAGACTTCAATATCCCACTCTCAATCAAGTATAGAAGAACAAAGTTAGTAAAGATATAAAATATATGAGTAACACTGTTAACCAATTGGACTTAATTTACATCTCAATTGACATCTAAAGGCAGAATATCAATTGTTTTAAAGAGCAGAGAGAACACAACACACTAAAGTTTATGGGATGCAGCTAAAGCATTTCTTAAAGGGAAATTGTATAGCTGTGAATCTCTATATTTAAAAAGTGGATAGATTTCAAATCAACAATGTAAACTTACACTTTAAGAAATTAAAAAAAAAGAGCAAACTGAATCCAAAGCAAGAAGAAAGAAAGATAATATTAAAACCAAAGTGGAAAAAAGAATATAGAAAAACAATAGAGAAAATAAATGAAAACAAAAGTTGTTTGTTTTTTTTTAAATATATTTTATTGATTTTTCACAGAGAGGAAGGGAGAGGGATAGAAAGCTAGAAACATCGATGAGAGAGAGACATTGATGAGAGTGAGACATCGATCAGCCACCACCTGCACGTCCCCCACTGGGGATGCACCCGCAACCAATGTACATGTCCTTGACAGGAATCGAACCCGGGACCCTTCAGTCCGCAGGCCGACGCTCTATCCACTGAGACAAACCAGTCTCGGCCAAAAGTTTTTTTTTTTTTTTTTTTAAAAAGTAACAAAATTGACAAATATTTAGACAGGGAGGGAGGGAAGGAGAAAGGGAAAGAGAGATAGAGATAGATAGATAGATAGATAGATAGATAGATAGATAGATAGATAGAGACTAATTCAAATTACTAAGATCAGGAATAGAAGAGAGAACCCTAGCTAAGTAGCTCAATTGGAAAGAGCATTGTCTTGATACACCAAGCGTGTAGGTTCAATCTCCAGACAAGGCACATACAAGAATTAATCAATGAATGCATAAATAAGTGGAACAACAAATCAATGTTTCTCTCTCTCTCTCTAAAAATCTATAATAATAAAAGCATAATATGCTAATTAGACTGGACATCCTTCCAGACAACCTTCTGGATGAAGCCGGGGATGCGAGGGAAGCCCGGGTCCTGGGTGCCTGCCAACGGCTGGAGGGAAGCCAGGGTCCCAGGTGACAAGGGGAAGCTGGTGCTGGCAGTGGGGGGAAGGAAGGCCTACTCTTACACAGATTCTGTGCATCGAGCCTCTAGTCAATAATAAAAAAGAATAAAAAAGAGCATCACTACTGACCTTATAGAAATTAAAAGGATTATAAGGAAATAATATACAATTTTTATGAGAATCAGTTTGATAATCTCAATGAGAAGGAAAAATTCCTAGAAAGATACAAAATGCTGCTACTGATTAAAAAACAAAATAAAAAATCTGAATAGACTTATAACAAATGAAAGGTTAAATTAGTAAATAAAAAACCTCCCCCAAAGAAAAGCCTAGATTCAGATGAGTAAATTCTGCCAAACACTTAAAGAAGAATTAATGCCAAACCTTTATAAACTCTTTGAAAAGATGGAAGAGGATGAAACACTTTCCAATTCATTGTATGTATAAGGCCAGCACTTCCCTAATACAAAAACTAAAAACATTGCAAGAAAAGGTCAGCATGCCTTATGAATAGAAGCAATTTCTCAACAAAATAGTAACGAACTGAATCTACCAATATATAAAAAGCATTATACGACATAACTAAGTGGAAATTATCCCCAAATGCAAAGCTTATCTTACAAAAAATCAATGTAACATGCCATACTAATTGAATAAAGGACAAAAACCACATAATCATTCCAATAGACACAGAAAAAGCATTAAATAAAATCCAACATCTTTTAATGTTAAAAACACTCAACAACTAGAAATAGCAGGGAACTCCTTCAATTTAATAAAGACTACCTTTCCCCTAAGATCAGAACAAGGCAAAGATATTTGCTCTAGACATGTCTACTCAATATTGCATCCAGCAATTCCACTATTAGTTAAATCAGGAGAGAAATGAAAACACAAAAACTTGTACTTAAATATGCACAGCAGCATCATTCACAAAAGACCAAAAGTGAAACAACCCAAGTGGCTATCACCTGGTAAAGGATAAACAAAATGTGGTCTATCCAGACAGTGGAATATTACTCAGCCATAACGAAGAGTGAAGTAATGACACATGCTACAACATGGTTGAAGCTTGAAAACGTTATGCTAGGAAGCCAGATACAAAAGACCACATCCTATCTAATAAAGATGGAATATGCAAATTGATTGTAACTCCATGACAAAGATGACAGCATCCACAGCCAATAAGGATGGAATATGCAAATTGACATGACAAAGTGAGAGGTGGAAGGCAGCTCTGGCTAGAGTGAAGGCAGAAAGGCAGTTCTGGGCTGGAGTGAAGGTGGTGCCAGCAGCCAGGGAAAGAAAGGCCTATATTGCACGAATCTTCATGCATTAGACCTCTAGTAGACCTTTAGTATTGTATAAATCCATTTGTATAAATATCCAGTATAGACAAATCCACAGTTGCCAGGAACAGGGAGGAGAAAGGAGTTGGGAGTGACTCTTAATGGGTACAGGGTTTCTTTTTGGAGGAATGAAAATGTTCTGGAATTAGATAATGGTGATAGTTGTTCAATAAATATACTAACAACTACTGAATTATAAATTTTAAAGGGTAAATTTAATATATGTGCATTATATCTCTATTTTAAAAATCTGTGAGTTAAAAAAATTGTGCCTGAGGTTCTAACCAGATCATAAGCTTAAGGAATTTTCACCCACATGAGCACATCCACATAACCATCATCTAAATAAAAATAAACAGAATCATGCCTATGCCCTCTTATCACTATCCCACCCTAAAGCAATCACTCTTCTACCTGCTAATACCAAAGGTGAATTTTGAACTTCATACAAATGGATCATACAATTCCTACTCTCTGTGTCTAGCCTCCTTCATCCAACATTATATTAATGAGATTCCTACATCTGCTTGTGTACTTGAACAAAGGGCATCACCTGCCTGGAACCATGTAGACCACACCTCCCTCCCTTGGCCTCTACAGTTGATCATGTCATTGTGAAAACAGACTTGCAGGTCTTCTTCTAATATTAAATATATTTGTGTTAGCTGTGTTGGCAGATAGTATTTCTTATGTAGGATATTCTTGCTGTGTCCAGTTAATCTCCCCAAGTTTACGGGGCCCTGTTTTGATTTTAGGACCATGATAGGAACCATGACTGATCCAGGAGGGGCTAGATGACATTTTCATCCTTGGGATTAGCGACAAGTTATGATCAAGAGAGCTGGCTGGCAGAGATTAAGTAGCGCTGTGGATGTGATCCAGTCCTAAGTGTCTCAGGAGAGCTGTCTGATTGGAATTTTTATGTGGGCCACATCTCTGCCTGCTCTCTAGTCTCTGAGATGGAGAGCAGACAGAGTATCACTCTCCAAATAGATGTGAATAAAAGTGAACCAGAGGCGTAAAGAAACACTTATAGACGTGCAGTGGTCCAAACAGTCTGAAAAGTTCTTAGGGAGGATATGGTGATGTCTTTTGAGAGTCCACCTGGGCCAGGTGCTATGGCAGGCGGCTTCACAGACTCTTACATGAGCTGCCTGTGGGGGAAGAGCTACCACCTCCATCCTCCAGGTGAGCATATGAAGGGCAAGGAAGGTTAGAATAGCCAGTGGAGATGCCTCAAAAGAGGACATTGTCCTCACCTACCCTCACCCCAGCTTTACTAACGCAAAATTTACACACAACAAAATTCTCCCATTGTAAGTGTGCAGTATGATGACTTCTAGAAATTCTGCTTTAGGCTTCCAGGATAATCATGCCAAAAAAAAAAAAATGTGCACTAGCTTAACTTTCTTTTTTAGACCACACACATTTATTGAAGGACAATTATATGCCAGGCACTTTCACAGGCTCTGAGAATACAGATGTGAAGAAATAAAAATGGGGTTAACATCTCTTGCATTTCATGTGTAATTGTAAGAAATACATGAGATTCTGTGCAAAATACCTCACAGAACCCTGGCATATTCCAGGCCCTCAGGAGGTGCTGGTTGAACTGAAATTTGAAGAAAAGTGAGAAAGGTTCATAAAAAATGTAAATGACCTAGCAAAGGCAGTGGGTAATATCCAGTGACATCCCCTCTTCCACAGGCACACTGCTGCCCAGAATAAAGACTACATTTCCCAACCTCCCTTGCAGCTGGGTGTGAGCATGTGACTAAGTTGTAGGAGGGGATGTATGTGGTTGTGGAGAGTAAGTAATAGTGGAGGTGGGGTGATGCATATCTATTTTAATCATCTATTTAAGCAGTTACATCTTGAATAAACAGCAGATCTGGGGAGGGAACAGAGAGTAGGGAAATAAAATACTTGAAAAACGAATTGTCCTTGACACACTATTATAATAGTTGATGTAGGGCCCTCTTGAAGACAGAATTGCCTGGTCTAGGGACCAAGTGAATACTCTGCAACTGTAACCTCCAATTCAACCTTTGAACCCTTCTAAATTAATATTTAATGATGTTACATTTGCTGTAACATTTCAGTCGCTCAGTTCAAGACCTTCTAATGACATATTTGAGCAATGTAAAATATTTCAAGTGGAAAGCTTAGGCCTCAGATTTCATTTTCAATCATAAAGCTGGACTATTTCCTCATCTGACAGTCAGTTTATAGGATGAGAGCTCTCTAGAATCCTAAAAGGCAGACTCAGGGGTCAGTTAGTCTGAAAATAAACTCTAGAACAGAAGTTGTTTTACTTTTTAGATGACCAAAACATCTTTTTAGATGGTTATTACAACCAATCCATTCCATAAAATGACTCGGTAAAATTATTTGAATGTCATGATGGATCTAGCCCACAACCGGTCTCCAATCCTCCTTTGATCTGCTACTCAAGTTATGTTTCAGACCTCAGAGCTGGTCATGTCTCCCTCTTTCCCATCCATCCACCACCTAACAAGATCTTCTGGGATTTCTCCCAGGATAAATCCCAAATTCTAATCCTATATAATAAAAGGCTAATATGCAAATTATCCCCTTGACTGGGATAATCCCCTTGTGGGGCTAGCCAGCCAACTGCCCTGGCCCCTTCCCCTGTCCAGCCCCACACCTGATCGGCCCATCCTACCCTGATAGGGGTGGGGCCAGCTGGGCAACCGCCTGTGGCCCCTCCCTGCCACTGCCCAGCCTGATGGCCCTGATCAGGGTGGGCTGGCCAGACCCCACCCATGCACTAATTCATGCTCCAGACCTCTAGTCTTTATATATAAAAGGCTAAGTGACTGTCCAACTGGCTGGCCAGCTGGTACCTATGATGTACACTGAGCACTAGGGGGCAGACATTCAGCACAGGACCTGCCAAGCTGCAGTGACTTGGCAGCTGCCGTTCTTGGGTGATATACCCCGGAACCAGAGAAGAGGAAGCCCAATATTAAAATATTGCTTCTAATTAATTTCCTTTCAATGTGCACAAATCTGTGCACTGGTAGGCACATAATATCCCTCAACTCCAATGCCAACTTTGTTTCCAGCACTGGTTCCTGTCATCTCCATTTGTGAAGTTCCCCAAACAATACCGTGTTTCCTAGGTTCTTTTAAGAACACAGGCTGCTCTTTCTGCCCCAAATACCCTCCTCTACTTTGAAATGTCTGCCTTTGTTAAGTTGGCCCGACTCTTCCTTGGTGCTATATATACATTGTTTTGTTTCAACACTGATGACATGGTATTGTCATGAAGTTCCCCACAATGCAGCACAGGGTATGGCACACAGGGGTTGGCCAGCATTTGCTAGTGTAATGAGTAAGAGGACCAGAGGGAGATTTCTGTTAGCTTTTGATCAACTTGTGACTGCTTTAGTATGGGTGGTTCAATTTCACAAGGACCCAGGTTTGCTTCTCCTAGCCTCCTTGTTTGCTTTGTGAGAGGGTAGAAACAAAAGAGAGATGCCAGAACAGAATGGATTGATTTCAGAAGTGTTCCTCTGGCCTTGATCACAGAATCATGCTTTCCCAAATTACCAAAAATGGTGAAAACTTGCTGGGTTAGTTACCATTCATTAACGATAAGGTATGTCTCATAACTGCCCAAGGAACTATGAGCTACTCAAATAGCATGACTTAAAGTAAATGGGTTCACATCCAAAGTCACAAATTCAATGACCATGATGGCCCATTGCCCTGCCAAAGTTTTACTGGGTTACCTATTATTTATGCAAGCCCAAGCAAACAGAAGATTACACACAATGCCCTGTGCTAAGATGGGGAAGTCCAAATGCATTGGTGGACTATCAGAGGAATGCCTAGCACACACTCAGGAGTCAGGAATTTATGTTCAGGAGAAATAACATTTATATTACATATACTTTCAAGAGAAGGAGAAATGGCCAGGCATCCAGTGGCACAACAGTGTGGGGCATGAGGACTCTGTGAGAGGAAGTAAGGAAGCCAAGGGCAGAATGGGAAGATTTTGCATATTTCCTTAAAGCTGTTGATAGGAATCAGCTTTTCTAAAAAGTAGGACACAACATGGAAATATTCACATTGTAGAACACAAAGGTTGCCATTTACAGTGTGACCTGAACAGAGGCAGCTTGGAGGTAGGGAACAATTGTAATATTTCAAGAAAGTGGTGAGGAGACTAATAACCAAAATAGGATTCATGAAAAGAGAAGGAAGAAGAGGGATTCTGGAAATATAGAGGAGACAGAAACAACTCGATTGGATAATCAAGGAGAGGAAGGCTATGGAGCCAAGGACAGCTCCTAGTCTCCCAGGGGATCTCTTTTTCCTGAGAGAGTTACAGGTGGAACGGTCTGGAAGGGAGCTGATCCAGCCTTGCTAAATCTTTGTTTCTTTGCTCCTGATCTTATTAATTTGGTTGCTTTGGGCTACACGTGACAGGAAACTGACTTAAACAATGAAGACATTTATTCTCTTGCATCAAAAGTAGTCCAGACAGAGGGGCTGGTGGTTCTCAGAGCCCCACTTCTCTGCATCTCCTGTCTCTGCAGGCATCTTAAAAATCTTCCCCCTCAGTCTGGGATCAGGCTAATGACCGCTATTCCAGATGAACAGGAAGCTTTTCTAGAATCTCCCAGCAGCCTTTCTCTTGGGTTTTACTGGACAGAATTGGGTCACATGCCCGTACCCGAAATCCTCACTTGCCAGAAGCCTGGTATTGGTATGAGCAGTGTAGACTAATCATGATCCTCCACCCAATCAGGAACAAAGATGGGGCTTACTTTGAATACACTCAGAATTCCATGGGCCAGGGAGCAAGAGGAGGAAATGGATGTGGGGTAAGCTCTCAGCTGGGTTGGCCCTACCAAGGTGAACCTCTCTGTCATCACATAATTTCCCTAGCTCCTCCCCATGTCATTAACACCCTGGTCTCCACCTTCACCATCAATTCATTACCTGATTACAGCATGCTTTCCTTGTGCTATCTTTTTCTCATATTTTATCTCCTCATGAGGATTATGAACTTTTAAGTGCATGAATCAGGGTTTCACTACCTCTCTCGTGACACTCCTCCTGTTGTCCACCCATCTTCATTAGTTACCTGACTGATAGAAACAAAGAAAGATGTTTCCTGTTACCACCATTAATTAACTCCTTCTCAACAGCACTAGGACAGCTAACACTTCTAAATATATGCCAGACACTCTTTCACATACACAAACGAACTGTTAGGCCCCACAAGGACAAGGGTCTTTATCAGTTTTGTAGCCTGATATGTCCCTAAGGCTTAAAATACTGTCTGATACATAGTAGGAGCTCAAGAAATATTTGTTGAATAACTGTATAATCTCATTTACTCTTCACAGAAAACCTGGTTGGTAGATGCTATTGTCATCCTTCATTTACTAAGGCAGAGATGAATTAATGGCTCTAAGTTGCAGTGTCAGGAAATGGTAGAGCCAGAATTCAAGCCCAGGCCCCTTGACTCCTGAGCCTAAGAGCTCACCATTCACCTCTACAGCCTCTCTTGGACATGGGCCCTGCTTTTATTTCTGAAGGGGATGGACAGAAAAGAGGGATGGTGGAACCCTTGGGAAGTTAGAAAGGTAAGAAAGAGCTGTTCTTGGTAGTTGGGAGATTCAGAGTCCTGGCCAAGACACTGAAGAGTTGGGTGCTGGGCAGGGGTGGTGGTCCTGTTGGGAGGTAGACCTTCGGTGATTCAGGTCTACCCCTGAAGTGAACCAGACCTGCAGGGATATGTGCCGGGACTGTGTGGTAGTGCCCTTTGTAGAAATGCTTTATTGAATTGTCCTTCCATATGCCCCCCTTGGCTTTTTGATACGAGGTCTACTGGAAGCTTTTTGTCAAAAAGGAGAAGTTCATGTCCTATCTCGGTTTCAGGACCACTTACGTTTTCCTTCAGGAATTGTCTTAGTCATCTATTGAAAACTGAGTTTCTTTTTCACTGACAACTAAAGATCCAAATGTGTGCTTTCCTGTGGATAAATATCTAGGTATTTAATGATACACATTTTTGTCTCAGTCCCACTCTTGCCTCTATTTTATATTCCTGGACTGGTTTTCTTCTTTCCCCCTTCCACTTTCCACCTGAAGTTATTTAAGGGACAATGTGAAATATAAATAAATTAGTTAAATATGTTAGTCTTAATATTACTACAAAAAAAAAGGAGGGGGAGGGTTTTCTTTTCCTGCCTTGTCATCTTTTTAGCAGCTCTATGAGCCACTGCTGTTTGTTCTGGTTCAGGGAACACTGGCATCAGGGACTTGGAGTTTTGGTCCTGACTCTGCCAGAAAAATCACTATACCCTTTGAGCCTTCCTTTCCTGTTATTGATATCACTGGGAAGTGGTGAATAATAATAAGATAAGCACCAAACACGTGGGCCAGGTGCTTTATCAGCACAGTAAAGACATAATTGTTGTGAGAGTTCTGCTGAAAGGGAACAGCCCTTGGGTTTCAATGGGCAAAGAAGGGCAATCAAGAGAGGGCAGACAGATCAGGGGGCAGGTCCAAATTCTTGCTAGACTATGAACTCTTGGCCAGTCAGGGAGATTATCCTTCTGGAAGCGATGTGCTGTTGTGGGTAGAGAAGGAGAAAGTAAAGGCTTCACACTGATGACTTTTAGCTAGAAGAACATTTGGAAGCAATTCTGAAGCCAGAGAGGGGACTGGTGGGAGGTGGCAGGCTCTGGTATCTCAACCAAGGATGCATTTATTAGACCAAGGCCTCTCAACTGTGGCACCACTGCCATCCTGGGCCTGGCAATTATTTATTGAGGGGGCTGTCCTGTACATTAGAGACCACTAGCAGCATCCCTGGCCTCTGCCCACTAGATTCCAGTAGCACCCATGCCTCCAATTGTAACAACCGAAAAATGTCTCCAAACAATGCCAATGTCCCCTGAGGGCAAAATCATTCCTAGTTGAGAACCACTGGATTAGCTGACTTTCAAAGACACTCCCAAATCCACGCTTCTATGATCAAAAGTCCAAATCAAAACCTCTTACTTTGAAAACACACATGCCACTAAGCCTGGAAAAGATGCCCCCAGGCCTGGTCTCTCATTGTCCTTATAAAGGTATAAGGTCACAGATAAAACTGTCTTCATAACAGCCACATGCAGCAGCACCACCCCCACCCCAGCACAGGCTGGGCAAAGTGGCATTTGCACCCTGGTGTGTGGTGTGAATGTGTGGGGGTGACAGGGGAAGCATGCCTGTTTTACCTACACAGATGCTCCCTGACCCGGACAGATTTGAGCCTACTTGCTGGGACAAGCGCCCTTCAACCCTGCTCAGCAATGGAGCTCTTCCTCAAGAGGCAAGAAGGCAATTCATCTAAATCAGCAGAATACGTTCCTTTCTTTATAAGGGGACTTTGCTCCCATTATCTGAGGGACCTAGGAGGTGTGTGAGGGCTTTAAACGGGGCTGGATGAGTGGCCAATTGCTCAGTGCACAACAGGACGGTGGCAGAGGTCCAACAGTAATTGAAAGACAGGCACTTGGGTCCCACCCAGGGTGATGGAGAGCCTGGAGATTGAAAGCCCCAGCAAGATGAGCAGAGAGGATGAATATGAATGGCTAGTGCCTGTTTATTTAAAAACGCACTGTTAGCTTTTATTGCTCTGAAGGAAAATGAGGCAGGATTTCAACAGTTTATGAAATGACATCCTGCACCAGAGTGGAACAACAGTCACACGCCATGATCCAACATGTCATTATCATCCAAAATATACAGTTCAGAGTGGGGTTCATTCTTAGTATTGTATGTTCTATGGCTTCTGACAAATGTAAAATGACATATATCCATCATTATAGCATCACACAAGATAGCTTCAGTGCCCTGAAATTCCATGCTCTGCCTATTCATCCCTCCCACTCCTGGCAACCACTGGTGTTTTTCCAGAATGTAAAATAGCTGGAATCACACAGTATGTATGCAGTCTAATGTAGTTACCTATGTACATTAAAGTTTCTTCCATGTCTTCCGTTGCCATGTAAATATTTTACCGAGTCATAAATAAGATTCAGTTTGAAAGGAGAAATCTTTACAAAATGAAAAAGGAAAATGATTCCAATGAACTTAACTTTCCAAGTGACTTTAAATCACAGCAACTTGACTGGACATCCCTAGTTTGATAAATCCTAAGGACAAAATAACTGCAAAGAAATTGTTTTTAACCATTTTCAACACTTGGTATTATATAGTGTTGGGTTTTTTTTTTTGTGTTTTTTTTTGTGTGTGTGTGTTTTTGAAGTAGTGTTGGTACTGTTATTCGGAGGTTGTCAGGTGTAGAATGTGGAGTAAAGCAAACAAGTTATTAGTGATAAGTCCATTTGTCCTGATGTTCTGAAAGCCAGGATTGTCAGTGTGGAAGAGAGGGGGTAGAGGTGGAAGACAGACGAGGCTAAGTAAACAATTACAGTTCCGGATATGAGTTGACAGCATTAGGAGCTCATGGGATAGGAAGTATTTTACAGATGTGTGTTTCCTAGCTGTTCCACCATAAAAGCCTAAAGCCAGTGACCAACCCAGAGCAATGAGCTTCCCGGGTGTCTACACTATGAATTTCAAATGTCTAACAAAACAAAACCAAAACCCACCCCAGGGATCCCACATCTGCCCCAGGGAATATATAAGATGAGTCTGGAACATGTCATTATATCAAGTAGGGAGAAGTTACCGAGTTTGAGGGTCATGACAACAGGGCTCTGGTGCAGCCCGAGGAAGCACCACTTGCCAAGGTGGGGCAAGCTGAACATCAATAAGAATAATCACTGCAGTGCAACATCAATTATGTTTTAATCTGTGCATTTGGAATGGCACTAAAAGGAAAACAAACTGTAGGAGAATGGATGCAAGAGATCTAAGTCATTATTTTGAAATATGGTAATTAAAGAAGAGTTAAGTGTTTAACCACTTTTATAATGTGAACTGTATTGAGGGCTAATGAAATGGTAAATGAAAGGCAGCGTTTCTTATTTGAGGCATTCCTGTTTGTAAATAAAGAAAATCACCATTTTGCAGACTCTAATCAAGTAATGAAATTCTTAAAAGGTCCACAAGACATTATCTACCTCAGGATGAAAGAACACACTGCCACCACAAAAAATAAAATAAATAAAAAATATATATTTAAAATTGATCAAGGCTCTGGATCCCAGTTCCCATTGATGGGTCACACAAAGGACAGAGGAACACATTAAGGGAAGAAAAGGGATTCAATCTGCATAATCTAGAGGGAAACTTCACAGGACAAATGTCCTCTTTCTAAATTTCAAGGAACTAAATGGTAGAAAGGAAATCTATAAATGAAAAAGGTTCCAAAGAAATGTCTACTTCTACAAATGTGGATAACAACAAAAAACTATTTTAAGAAAGTCTTAATGAGACAATGAGTATTTGATGATATTAAGGAATAATTGTTAATGTTGAGGTACAATAGTGGTACCTTTATCTTTTATAGATACATCCTGAAATACCCGGGGATGAAAGGAGACATGCCTGGGATGTGTTTCTAAATAATACAGGAGAGAGAGAATCCAAGATGGTGGCATAGGTAAACGCCTACACTGCTGCCTCGCACAACAATTTTAAAACTACAACTAAAAGACAGAACGGACATCATCCAGAACCACAGGAAAGCTGGCTGAGTGGAAATTCTACAACTAGAAGGAAAGAGAGGGGCTCACAGAGACCCAGAGGAGCTGCAAAAAGCTGAGGTACGGAGACGCGCGCACTGAGAGAGCGGGTGCCCGAGTACTTGGCTGGCTTTCTCTGGCGGGAGGGAAACGGAGACTCCCAATGGCATTGAACCCCTTATCCTACCACACTAAACCCCAGATCCAGCCAAAACTCATACGGGGGGAGTTTGGACTGTGAAAAGGGAGAAGTGCACGGAAATTTAGGGGAGTCGCAAAAGATAGGAGGTTTGGTTGCGCACGCGCACGGCTCTGCACGGAGGACAGATTGCTGATTGTGCTGCTGGCTTTTGCGACTGGGCGGGAGACAGACCCTCCCAACTGTGCCACTTCTGAGTCCACTGGGCCCCTGTTTCGGGCGAAACACTGGAGACCTAGACTCATGTGGTCCTGGCGGGCAGGGGAGCTGGAAAGGCAGCGGTCTAGAGGCACTGGGGGCACGCATGCGCACAAGGACATCTCCAGTGATTACCCAGTCACGTGAGACTCGGGGGCCTTGGAGGGCGGGGCCGACTGGAAGGCAAGGCAGTCCCTTAAGCCCTGAGACTCCACCCATCCCAAGCTCAACAGAGGCTTCTGTGGTTATGCAAGTAAAAAAGTTTCCCCGACATAGTGAAAATGCCAAGACAGGGAAGGGATCACAAACAAAAGCAATGGAGGAAAAAAAAGGACTGGATATAGAGTTCAAAACTATGCTTATAAGGTTTTGCAAGAATATGCTAGAAAAGATGGATAAGTTTATCAAGTCCCAAGAAGAGATGCAAAAGGACCAACTAGAGATGCTAGAGATGATGCATAAATTTTGCGAGTCCCAAGAGATGAAAAAGGACCAACTAGAGACACTGACTGAAATAAAAAATATTATACAGAGTCCTAACAGCAGACTAGAGAAAGGCAAGAATCAAGTCAAAAAATTGAAATATAAAGAAACAGAAAACACTCGACTGGAAAAGCAAGAAGAGAAAAGAATCCAAAAATGTGAATATAATGTAAGGAGACTCTGGGACAGCTTCAAGGGTATCAACATCAGAATTGTGCGGGTGCCAGAAGAAGAGAGAGAGCAAGATACTGAAAACCTATTTAAAGAAATAATGACTGAAAACTTCCCACATCTGGTAAATCTTTTAGAAGAGGAAGAAGAAAAAGGTAAAAGCCAAAAAATTATGAACAACAAATACATATCTATCAACAAGTGAATCTAAAAATTAAGTGAATTAAAAATTTGATCAACAGAATAAACTGGTGAATATAATAGAATCAGGAGCACAGAAAGGGAGTGGACTGATCATTCTCAGGGGGAAAGGGGTGAGGGGTGTACAAATAGAGACTGGACAAAATCATACACCTATGGATGAGATCAATGGGAGGGAGCTAAGGGCAGAGGGAGGGGTGGGAGCTGGGTGGAGGGGTGCTATGGAGGGGAAAAAAGAGAAACAAATGTAATAATCTGAATAATTAAGATTTAATTAAAAATGAATAAATAAAATAAAAAAATAAAAATAATACAGGATAGAAAAGCAATGGAGGTGAGGTGGGGGTGAAGGTGAAACAAGATTGGCTGTGAGTTGGTTCATTGTTGCTGAAGCTGGGAGAGGGTTCATTGGGAATCAATGAACTGGTTTGTTTCTTTTGTATATGTGAAGTTCTCCATGATAAAAATAAAAAACAAATGTAGGTGTGGGCAAAATAGGTATAGTTATAATACAAGTAAATAAGTCAATGATTAATAAATAATAATAATCATACAAGAATAAACTCCATGTTTGGCACACTCACAAATGTAAGCGCACCTTTGCCTACCTCTGCACATCAGAGTCCAGTGCATATGGAAACCACAGGCCCCAAAGGAGGATCATTAGTAACGGCTCTCGTTCTGCATGATGGTTAAGAGCGTGGACTTGAGCCAAGTGCATAGCTCCAAACACCAGCTCTGCCATTCCCTCGCTGCGTCAAGTTACACCGATTAGTCATCCTCTCTAACCCTCAGTTCCCTCCTCTGGGAAGTGAGGCTAATAGAAATACCACTGTATTGTTGGTTGTTGGGCAGATCAAATAAGCTCACATTTGTCAATCACTAAGGCAGTGCCTACAACATAGTAAGCACTAAATATGTGTTAGCTTTCTCTCTTGCTCTTTCACTATTTCTTCAGCTCCAGCTCGGGCTAGGAGAGTAGAATAAATAAGGGCTAATTAAGAAGCACAGAGCACTATGTGGGTG